>CM070829.1:5191034-5205907 GCA_036326025.1 Chrosomus eos | reverse complement strand
TTATTTTATATATATATATTTATATTTTTTTTGGGTTTAGTTACATATAAATGTTTTTCCTTTTTATTTACAATTTACTTCTTTAAAAGTTTATCCAGAAAAGTTTTCCCAAAGCACCAAAAAGGGAAAATGTCATCTGATTACTTTTGGATACATACATAGTAAAGGGTAAAAATAAATATTCAGGAGAATGTTTCAAAAATATATAAAAACCCCCTGTCTCACACACACACACACCACACACACACACACACACACACACATACAAAACACACACACACACACACACACACAACCCCACAACCCCGGGTCTCACACTCTCTCTCTCTCTCTCCTCTCTTCTCTCTCTCTCCTCTCCCCTCTCTCTCTCTCTCTCTCTCTCTCACACACAAAACCCCCTTTTCACACTCTCTCTCTCTTTTTCTCTCTCTCTCCTCTCTCTCTCACACACACTGTATTTATACAATAAAAACGTATGTAATGTTCGGGTTAAAAATGTTGTACAAATATAAAATTTGTTTTTAAAAACAGGGACATTTGATAGCTTTAATTTTTCTCCCAAAATAAATTGTTAAAACGCATTATTGTCTCTAGAGTTTGAATGTTTGCGTTCTGTGCCACAATGAAAATACGGCATTAGACAAGCCAAAATCCCGGGTTTTTGGTAAGTAAGGAAACAAGGGCCGGAGCTCAGGGGAGGTTTGACTGACCGAAAACGGCTGCTGCGGTGTCCGAGGCTGCAGCGGCCGGGTGAAGGGAGTGAGGCGGGGAGGGTTATCGTCTCTCTGTGGGGAAAACAACAGCCCCAAGGTAGACCGCGGCAAACAGGAAGGGTGTGGACAGGATCCGAGCGCAGCTGCTGCCGCCGAGCAGCGTCTGTTCCCTCTGACTTTGATGTGTGGGCACACTGTGCTCTGTGCCACGAGATAAACACTCTGGGAGCGAGGAATTGTTTGTGTTACGCATAGCTCCGTAATGACATGCAGCCTGTGAGAAAGTCAGCTGCCGCCGACAGACCCGCGGGAAGCACGTGTGCAGACCGTGACCCTGAGCTAATTGATGATGAGTGATGTCATTGATGAGTCATCGGTTACTCCTTTATTACCTAAAAAATATTAACATTTTAAATTGAACCATTGCAGTGGTTTGTATTGTGATCTAAAATAGAAATCATATTTTTTCAAATTTTTATTATTATTATAATTAATTTGAATTGCCCTTCAGTTCCTTAATGTCACTGGGCCATGGCTATTATAAAATCTTAACCAAATGGCAAGTGTAGCTACCTGGCTTTATTCATGTTCTAACCAATAAAATGAAGTCCTGCCCTATTTATTCTCGTTGAGCATGCTGTTTTACTTCTTTTTTTTTTTTTTAAAAAAACCATAAAATTGCTGAGAATATATTGGTTTGCTATGACAATTCACGTTGACTTTAACGTTATTTATTTCATTTTTGTTTTAATATGAATATAGTAATATCACCTCCACTGTTTAAATTTTTTACTGTTTCTGCAGATTTCAACATATTTTCTAAAATCACAAAAGAAACCATCAGCAGTTTCAACCCTCCCCCGAAAACCCTGACATTATATTAACTTTTACATTTTCTATGGGATTGGGTAATGTCCTTTTATTTCATATTTTCAAGACTTTCCTGTGAGGCAGGCGATGTTGGAAAGCATCCCGCTTGTCCTCTCCAACACTCCATAAAACATTACATTCACCTTGGGAATAGTGGATGGAGAAAGACTTGTGGCATTGACTGGGAGGGAGGCGGACATTCTTCAAGGGTCTAAATAAAGTCTGTGAGACACTCTTTCTCATGAGCCCGGGCCGGCATGTTGACTCATGAAGCATCAACAGAGGGCAGAGTGTGTGTGGCCTTAAATCAATGCTCAGCATTTGAAACAGAGTCTGTCCGACAGAAAACAAGTGACTGGTTTAGTGTTAGCAAAGCACTGCATGATCATATGGAAATAACCATATGAGTAGGCTTGCAGTTCTGCATGCTGCATGTTAGACAAAGTGCTCTCTTCCAAATGGAGAGTTGCCGGTTGTTTGGCTTCATCCCTCATTGGTCATCAATGGCCAGTTAGACCCCTGGCTTTTTAAATAGGCCCCTGGGGTACTAAAAAAGCAATTAGGGACAAGTCAGTTTCCTCAGTCTGTTTCAAGTACTTTTCAAGTTTATTTTAGTGGCACTTGGAACAAATAGGTCACAAAAGAGCACCTGGAATTCCTAAATTATTCATATTCATATCACAACCTGATTTGTGATTGTGTTATTTCAATGAGCAACTTCATTTATTAATAACACAACACACACACACACACACACACACACACACACACACACACACACACACACACACACACACACACACACGCACGCACGCACGCACGCACACACAGTATATAAATATTATTAAAATATAACTTATGGATTAAAACAATTATTAAATGTAAAGAAATGTAAAGAAGAAACAAATTTAAAACAAGTTATAATTTTATATATATATGTATATATATATGCAATTAAATTATATGTATGTAAACAATTTAACAGATAATTTAATATATAATTTAATTGCATATTATATATATATATGCAAAAAACATTTTAATAAGAACTATACTTCGCTCATTAATTGTGGTGAGTTTTTCAAAGAGATCAGAGCATCAATATCAGCATCAATGTCCTTCAACACAATGTCTGTAATTATGCTGAATACAAGCTTTTCAGAGCCAGACTCTTCCTCTGGCACTCTCCATTGTCATTTTCACTCTCTGGCTTGTGACACTTTTGCGGTTTACTGAGTAGACAATGGTTTTTTTGAGCCATTGTTCGGATCTATTTATAAAGCGAGAGAGCGGTGAGAGGCAAAAAAGCTCTCAGGTCCCATAGGTATTTCTGTAACCAGTCTTTCCAAAGACGTTTGTGTGCCATAAACCTCTAATTAGGTAATTGGGAATAATGGAATATTGTATTTGTTTTGACTAGTCATCATGAGTTCCCGTTATTTTGTGGTATTGCATGGAATCAAGAACATGACTGTGAAATTGTTGAAGAATGTAACTTTTTTTAAATGTTATTTTTATAATCAGCAGACAGATAATACAGCACTATGGGAACCAACTGCCAACACTTTTTTTTTTTATGTTTTGTGGTTTTGCAGAGTTGAAAATGCTAAATATGATCTGTCTTGGTTATACAGTAGGTCATAAAAGCGAAGCAGACAGCGATGCCAGCGCAGGAATGGTTTCACAAGCCAGTGATTTGTTATTATAATGAAATCAGAAATATTCATTACAAATTACCATCGCAATAGGGCTTTTGGCTAGCTGCTTGCCATTTCCATATTTAAATCGGCCATATAAACCTAAATCTTATTGACAGTGCATGACAGAAGTGTGTAATTCGGTCACGTTTGATGAAGAAAAGCTCGATTATCTGAGTTCATGGACTACATCGCTGTCTTTCAGGCCTGTACAAAACCCTGGCCCACTTATAGAATGAGAGAGGGTGGTTCGTTTTCGGGCACAATGGTCCAAGCCCGTCAGTGCAGTGCACAATTATGCAAAATCAACCAGCTACTTACACGACTCGGGCCTTTATTTGCGTGACCTCGGCGTGTCAGAGCATGCATTGTGGCTTTGCAACCCCACACGTTCCAGAGATGCAAGCAGTGGGGCGCAGGATGCAGAGTCTTAGCTCTTGCACATTCCTGTGAGGAACGCAGGGGGTGTGGGAAAGACCTTGAGGTTGGATCAGCTGATTCATCCTCATGTTTAATTCTTGGTACAGTTTCCATTTGTGCTGGGGGTCTGGCTCCATCACAGGGTTCAGCTCGATCAGAATATAGACGGTGGCTGACGTGACTTCTAAATTGCTTTGATTGTGCTCATGCAAATGCATGTAGCATCCTAAATAATGGCCTTTCTATGTTGAATTGAGTTTCAAAGACTCGCTGAGAGATATACCGGGACCACCACCACACTAATCAAAGCGAATCACTGGGGCCTTATAGCGAAAGGCCTGAAAAAAGTCAATGAGAGGGCTTAACTGATCTCTATTTCTTTAAGGCATTAGAAACGGCCTTTTTTCCCCCAGCGTTCGTAGACAAGTCATAGATATTGAGAAGAAAAAAGAGCAGCATCATAATGTGCAAATATATTTTCGCTAAATGTTTATTGAGTTTTAGCGTTAATGTAAAATCTTTTCAAGTTAGCATCCTTAAATTATACTTTAATTGTGTGGCAGTGGAAATTAGAGCGTCTCAATGACGCACAAGAGTAAGCCGAGGGAGTTCGCTGCTCAAATCACTGAGAATTGTGTGGAGGCTAAGAATGTAATTATGCGTTCCATGAAAGAAAATCCTTGCGGTGGGTCGGTGATGACTACTTGTCATTTAACAATAACCATTTTCCTGCAAAAGCTAAAAGATTTCTCAGACAGCACTCTGGACAACAAATCTGGCTTAATGTACAGTAACAAAAAACAGGCAGCTGAAAATTACATTGAGAACATCATCAGTACTGATATAAAATTAATATATCCACCTACTTCAATGACTAAAATCTGCTTTGCACCCTAAAATACACCAATTACCGTAATAAATAGAAAATGGATTATGAACAATGGCTAAAAAACACGTAGTCTGAGCAAAGTGTTGAGCTAAATCAGGATACAGGACACTAATGCTATAAACATTAACTAAACATAACATCTTAATGTACAAAAATAAAGGGATATTTTTTTTTAAATAAAATATCATTAAACTTGATGTGAACATCCTTGTACTGTATGTCACCGTAATTTTTACTTACAGTTACAGTAATACCGTTTACTGTATTTTACAGTATAATTATTGTCATGGTAAACTTAATATAATTTTTCACCGTTTGAGGAAAAATAACTTACAGGTAACCAATTAACTGGAATTTTTCTGTAGCATTTTACAAATTTTCCCTTATACAACTCTGAACATTTTACAGTACATTATTTTAGTATCATTTATTGAAAAGATAGAACAATGTTTAATTGTTGGTTGTGGGCAAAATTAATCGATTTAGTAACATTGCAATTTGGTGAAAGAGCAGAAAGAGCTCAATGCTTGGACAGCAACCAAGTTTAATTTAAAAAGTCATTTTGTTATTTCAGAAATTAAATGTTTTATTTACTACTAAAATGGACAGAACTTGGAATTTAAAACATTTATTTTTATTTTGTTTAAAGATAACTCCAAGAACAATCTGTAAATTCTATTATCCACATGTTTAAACCATCAGCACACGAACTCATTGTAAATAAATTATCTTTAACCGCAAAGCTTGCTGAATGTAAACTGCACTAACCACAAAGTCCCCCGTCACTCTTGTGGTTGGCTCACATATGTAATGATCACATGACCGGGGAGCAGGTGAGCATATGCTCCCACCACCTGTTTAATATCTAACAGTGGGAACGAGGACTTTGAGGAAGCCCCATGGCATCTGCAGTGTGTGTGTTTCTGTGGTAACGTGATTGTTAGTGCTTGTTGGAAGGCACAAGGTCCAACACAACACAATTAGGCTGGCTGGCAGCAGAGGAGCGAGCTAATGCTGATTATAATTACGTGTTGATCTCATCGCCTCCTCCTCCATCAACAGGCTCGTTTAAAAACAGATATCCGTTAGGATTGTTTTCACACAGAGTTCCCGAACGAGACTGCAGTGATGATGTTGCACTGGCTTTTGTTGAACACAAAGACAGTGCTAATTATTCAATATCACCTGTGCATCAATGATCGATCAAATATTTTTTAACCAAGTAATAAAATGTGAAAACTAGCAATCTAATGAATGTTGTTGCAAGAAACAAGTCATTTTTAATGATTTTTAATATAAATTTGGGTAAGACTTTAGTTTAGGATCCAATTCTCATAGTTGCATATTAGCTTGCAAATTACTTGGATATTGGCTGTTTATTACTACTTGTAAAGCACATATTAATGCTTTATTCTGCTTTACCTTAATCTGTATCCTTAATAATATCCCATTCATAAATTTAACAACTGCCTTATTAACTATAAGCAGTAGGAGTTTATTAAGACAACATTTGTAGTTAATAGTGAGAATTATCTAAAGTGTGACCTAAATTGTATATAACAATGATACAAATTAATTGATAAATACAAATAAAATACAACGTTCATAAAAAAGATAATATTATTTTGTATTATATTGTGTCTGTTCATATATTTCATGCAGACAAATATACATGCAAATTAAACACATTCTAAATAAACAAAAATTTTTATTTCATAAATATGTTTGAAATTATGTATTTTAATATAAAATGTATTATTACACAAACTCTTTCTCTCGCTATCTATCTATATCTATATATATATATATATATAGTTTTACATAAATTTACAAACATCATCAAACTCATACAGAATAAAAAATATGTTAAAAATTTATATATATATAGAAAGAGAGAGAGAGAGAGAGAGAGAGAGAGAGAGAGAGAGAGAGAGAGAGAGAGAGAGAGAGAGAGAGAGAGAGAGGTTTACATTCTAAAATAACACACACCATCAATCATATAGAAGCAAAAACATATTTGTGCTGTTCAGTGCCTTACATCTGTAATTATCAACAACCTTTCAGCTCTGAACTGTGCTCAAGCTAAACAAGCATCACATACAGCTGTCTGAGTTTATTTTTCCAAACCACAGATGAAAAGAGTGAGCTGCTTTAACAAGTTATGGTCCTTCTGCCTATACACGTCACATTAAAGCCATCAGGAGTGGTGAGTGTGACATGCTTTCATGACATGCCTTCCCTATAAATGTGAGCCAAGTGCCCAACCAGAGACAAAACATCAGCTCTTGGCAGGTTACAAGACTCTCAGCAGTAAGTACCTGTGGGGGAGCGCGACCAGAGCAGGGGAAAACTAATGTGAGTCCTTCAGGGCACCTCTGCTTTGAACTGGGTCCTGCCCACACCAGACCTTCCTTCGCGGAGAGCTCGGGCTGTGCCAAGCTGGCATCCTCCCGTACTCACACTGCTCCACACTGACAGTTAAATTGATTCTGGCACCGCGTCGTGCCACCTGCAGCTAGCCCTCTCCTCACCCATGCGAGCTCCTGTCAAACCAGTCTACTGTCACAGGCAGTGGGGCACACTTTACAAAGAGTTGGCTGCAGATGTTAACTCAAGTGGGGGAACGTTTTTGTTTCAAATTATGATGAGGTTTTTGTTGCCTTGACAGATTCAGATCACAAGATGCTTAAAACGACTGCAATTTGAGCTTAACTTGACACAAATTTCCAGGCAACTACAAGGGTCTCATAAACTATGTTTCATCCAAAGTTGCAAATTTAACTGAATATCGCATAAAACATTTGCAAATGAAGCATGTGTTCAACATCGTCTCTTCCTGGCAAACTGGTGCAAAATATCTGTAATAAAAATGGACGTTGATGGAATTAAAGAAGCAATTGTGTCTCTTTTTTGTGCATCATGCAGGCTTTGTGCCTAAAATTCGGAGGCGGACGCCTGGTGTTTGGGAACGCAATTGTGTGAGACAGGTCTGGGAGATTATACTCAACCATTTTGATGAGACTTTGACTTGGTTTCAGAATGATCAAACCAACATTTGAGATGTTGTGCAATTGGCTAGTCCAGTTATCCAATCAATTACATCATCTGCTGAGGAAAAGTCATGAGTTTTTGCTGCGCATTGAGGGATTTATTCGGTAAATGTGTTTCCATCGTCGTCTTATTGGATAACAAAAATAGCATATAGCATACCTCATATCCCAAATTATGCATATTAGGATATCAACGGTGGATGGAAACATAGCTATATTGCATACATTCCAATTCAATCTTTCTCAAAGAACAACAAGATCAAAATAAAATAAGTATTGAAGAGATTTGAATTGATGGTCTTCAGAAGTTTAATGGATAGACATGCGGAACATCTGTCAGTCAAAGTTCCTGGGTCTGGGAAAGTATCCTCTATGAAAGAAGACCTTCATAAATGTCTCATCTTTCTGATTCCCATCACATCTAAAATAAGAAGCATGAGAAGTGACGGATATTGGTGACTTTTATCTTTTCGAACAATACTGAATCTCTGTATGGGAGACAGCCTTCATGCCTTAATTGAATTACCATCCTGTTATTGGTCTGTGGGATACTGAATGTGCCATACTATGGTGTTGCAGACAGTGGCCAACTTCTCCAACCATTTTCCCATGTCTCAGCGCAAGTGAATTGGCACAGGTCCTCAATGTTTTCCCCCTTAGTAATCAGAATTTTTTTGGTCAAGTTGAATGTGTTGAATGATTGAGTTACTGAACATGTTTTATTTTCTGACCAGACACCCCATTGGGAGTAGCCCCTTGTCCTCAAGCATACGTTGGGTTACTAATAAGACTAAATGTTCGTGCTGGGATAATAGGCCCTTGACATGTAGAAAGCATAACAACCGCAGCAGTCATTTCCTGATCGGTCTTAAGAGCTCTGGTCTTGCAGGCCAGCGTGTCTGGTTGCTGGGCATTGAGTGAGTTTAAAAAAAATACCCAGATTAATCTACCGTCTACACATTTCTGCCTGTCACTTCTCTTATCAGAGAAGGGCTGGGTCTTTTCCCTTACAGGTTCACCAGATGAAATAATACTGGAGTGCTGCAGATTTTGGGTGGGGTGGGAGACAACGAACAAATGACTCTGATTCTATACACAGTCACACTTACTAGCTGGAATCCCATGCACATCTGGTGCAGATATGATATATCTTAGTTATTCGATGCATTTGGAGTGTTTGGATGCTTGAACTTTATGAAATGCATTCTTACAACAATATGGCAAATGCTCAGAAGCACAGAAATATGTGTCTGATTGTGAGCTGTCAAACAACTATGACAGCCCCTTCACCCATCTACCTCTTCACCCCGAGGACTTTAAACAAGGGAAATGTATGTAAAATATTGAAAGTAAAAAAACAAAAATTACTGTCATTAAAAAAACTCGCTGTCATACTAAATATTAGCTACATAATTTGTTTTCCCTTATGCTTATTTATTTAGTGCCTTTACTCATCTCCAGATTATTTAAAGATTACTTAAATGCACACAACGCAAACATTAAGAAAGCTTTGTGGATTTGTGTAAACTCCTCTGGAGAGCCGCAGGGATAATTGTATGTGATCTTATGAATGAGAGATATTCATTTTACAAACCAAGAGGAAAAGTGGTGGGAGGTAAGTCAAACTTTTTTTCGCCTAATAAAAATCATCACAAGAGAGGTTGTTTGGAAAGCCAAATGGAAGATAACATATGGCCAGTTTATGCCAGAAATATAACTGTGGATATTTTGTTGTTATTTGTGAACTCAGTTTCTTATATATTTGCTACATTTAACATGTGAAACATAAAAGACAGTGAGATTAAAGGGGTCCTATTATGCCATTTTACTTTTTTTGGGGGGGGGGGGGGGGGGGGGGGGGTGTACTGGAATATGTTTTCATCCTTGACTGAAAAAACTCATTTTTTTCCCCACATATTTTACATTATTACAGCTCATCTCACCCCAGTCTTTCTCAAACGCGCCGTCTAGGCATAGACAGTATAAGAAGTGGACAGAGCCATCTCATTGGAACTCAGTTGAGACAGTTGAAGCCCATTTTTAGCGATTTTTAAACACTTCCGTTCCTGACGCGCAGACTCAAACCGACTCAAACTAAGCTTGATGACGTGAGCAACCCGTCTGACAGACGTAAATCTTCCAGTAGCTGTGCGTGAAAATTGCCAACGTTAATCTTGCAGAGACGGGGAACTTGAGCAAAGAGTTCTCATACCGAATTATTTCCAATTCCCCAAAAACGTTGTTGAAATATTTTGTCCCGTTGCTTTTATGGACTCATTAGCTATGGTCTTCTCCCTTGACGGGACGTCCCCCCGATTGCCTGCGAGCTTCTCCTCCTGTCTGTACGGTATTTCTGTACAGCGCAACAGAGAGTCGAGTGGTTATGACGCAATCGTTAGCCTATTTTTACAAAAACTGTTTCTACAGGGCCATAATGTAACATAGAAGGTAATGGAGCCCTTTATACATTGTCGTGTTTCTTTAGAAATAAATAATGGACAAATGGAGTCTTTAAACGCCTCAGATGTAAAGTTATTCGCTGTCAAAATGACGCCAAAATGAATGGGAGTCAATGGAAATGCTAACGCAAGTGAAGTTCTGATACAAGATGGCGGCACCCGGCTGGCTTCAACTTCCGGTCGATGGATTACCCCCTTGCGTCTAGGTGCTGTTTCGATGAAGCCCTTCCATCTGAAATACGAATTGTGCTGTGATTGGTTAGCTAGCCCAGTGTGTTGTGATTGGCACCGCTTAACGCATGTTCGGGAAACATCCCGCCCATAACTCCATAACTGCGACTGTTTTTCTCTAGTGTAAATGTAAATATTACGGATGGCGTCAATTTCTAAACCAATTCGAGCCTGATTCAGACCCTGACAATGTTAATAAATAAGAGGACAGTGCAGGATTTCATGCACGGACATTGCAAGCACGGATTTCCCAGGACGTTTCAGAGTGGTATGTTTTTTTGTAATTTTCTTAAACATTATAGATATGATGTTATTCACCATTTAATTGTGATATTTGTCAGAAAACTAAGGTAATACAAATAGTAATCGGTAACAAAATTCCTAAGGAGCAGTACACCGTCTTACAAAAGTGAGAGCTTACAAAAGCAACAGAAAACAAGCTGTTATAATTGTTGCATTATTCCAAACGAATAGATTAAGATTCACAAATAAATGTAAAGAGCTTCACAAAAAAATGTAAAAATTCACAAATAAAAAGATTAAGATCCACAAATAAATGTAAAGAGTTTCACCAAAAATTATAAAATTCACAAATAAATAAAATGAGATATTTTTATTGAAATATTTACAAATGTTTTATTATTTTGCAAACACAATTCTGCCTGGAATTTATTTGTTAACAGCTTTCTGTGCATTTGTAAATCGCTGCACGCAAATCCCCTCAAGCATCTGTGGATTTTGAAACACTTCTAGCGTCCACGTGCAGACAAATCTACAAATAAGTGACTCCACCCACCGTTTACTCAAGCCAATCAGATAACGGCCACATTGAGCTGGCCAATCGTAGCACGTTCTCTCTACAACCAATCACGTTTGGCTTTACATTTTAGGGAAAGGCACTAAACATGTAACGAATAAGCGAATGCCATCAGCCCTTAAACCATTTTTTAAAACTGATTTTCAGTTGTTAGCTTCATTTGAATAAATATTACAAAAGTTGTGATGAAGAAGAAGTCGGGCACCCATGTCGGAGAGTGTAGATTAACAATCCTGCAATTAAACTCCTTGCTTGCTGAGTCAATGGCCAAACCAACTAGCTGTTTGACCATTCTTTCAAATAAGAAATATTGCTTGAGCATTAAATCAGCATATTAGAATGATTTCTGAAGGATCACGTGACACTTATAGACTAGAATAATGGCTGCTGAAAATTCAGCGTTGCTATAGGAATAACTAAAATTGAATATATTAAAATAGAAAACAAATATTTTAAATTGTAATAATATTTCACAATATAACCATTTTACTGTATTTTTGATCCAATAAAAGCAGACGTTGTAAGAACATAAGAAAAACATTTTTACCGACCGCAAACTTTTGAACAGTAGTGCATATATTATAATATTATTTCATATATTACCACATACTACTGAAATCAATATGCACTCTTTTTTTTGTGCAGCATGAAACATGCCATAAACACATTGGTCTATGTACGCAGCAGACATCAAGGCAGCTCACTAATCTCAGTGTCCATGAAGGAAGGATATAAAAAAATCCCTCAACCCACACACACACACACACACACACACACACACACACACACACACACACACACACACACACACACACACACACACACACACACACACACACACACACACACACACACACACACACACACACACACACACACACACACACGCACGTCAAACACTCAAAGTGGTCAAACACTCTAATGTCCCGGTCTCTATGATGTTCAGACACTCACTATCTCTGTGAAGTCCTTCTCTCACACACACAAATGCTCCTGTTTCACACACAACGCTGTGTCTCACACACAGCTCTCCCTTTCTTTAATCTCTCCAACCACCTCCCCAAAAACACCCCTCAGCACGTACACACTCTGCACACCTCCCTCAGAGCTTGTACTCATCTCATCTCTGGACTGCACGAAGATAAGTTTGAAAGTAACTGAGAGGCTGAGATGGGAAAGGTGAAAAGAGGATGGAGAGACATGAGACGAGAGGGACTTGAGCTGTGAGAGGCTAGAGAGAAATAACGAGAGATGGAGAGAAAGAGAGAAAAGAGGCAGGGCAGCTGCAGGGTTAAGTGTGTCTGGTGACGGGAAGAGAGAGAAAGTTGCAATGTTCAGTTTGCAAATGAATTGTTCATTCGAGTAAATCTTTTCAATTAATCAGTTGAATCGGTTCGCATAATCAGTCTGAATGATTCGTTCAAGAAAAAATGACAGCAGTTCTCTCTGAAAAGTGTTGTTATTGTTAACTAAAAATAAAACCATAAAAAAATGTTGTTTTCGTTAATTAAAATAAAATAAAAAATAGATATTAAATGAAAAACTAAAACTTCAAAAATTAAAATTAGACATGCTGCCTTGGCAACTAAGGTTAAGTACTAAAATGATAAAAAAACAAATTAAAATAAAGGCTAAATATTTGTTTTTTAATAAAATATAATAAAAATGACAAAAGCAGATAACAAAATTACTAAAACTTACACTAAAATTAAAATAATACAGAAAATATAAAACTAAAAGCTCAATTCAAAATTCAAAACATGAATAAATACTATAAATAATACCAAAATAATACCGACTTCAATCATCTGGGTTAACTAGTCGCCATGTGACAACTGTGTTAACCATCGCTGAAAACAGTGAAACAAGAACATTTTCTTTCGAACATGTTGATCTTGTGTTGATCCAGGTTTACTGAACTGTGAACCGCTTCTTTCGGCTCGATTCATTAAGAGCCGGGAATGGACGAGTAATCATGTGGAGTGAACCAAGGATTTTACTGTTGGAACGGAACAGTATTAATGTATGAAAGAAACCATACCGGGAATATGTTTAGGACAGGTCGGGACAGTTGTAGCATTTTCTGGAAGACAGAAAAAGAAAAACAATAATGCTAAAATATGGCTTTATTGGAATGATCAAAGAACCACTGAATTGATTCCTTTGAACTTTTTCATTGAAACAAACTGCTCAAAAGATCCGATTCACTGAAATGAATTGAACGTCCCGTTACAGTGTAGAAAGGGAAAATGAATGGCTTTCCTCCAGAACTCTCTCCTCCACCCTCTCTCAGGGTTGTTCTCATGGCTCTTTGGCCAGGGAGGGAGAGGAGCATCGCTGACTTTCTCGGCCCCTGTGCTCAAAACCACAGAGAGCTTTTTGTGATGGGAGCCCACGCCTGTCACTTGCATTCGATCCTCCCGGACACGATGCAGTGGCGGCCTACCGGGGTCGCCCCCGGGGCGCTGATCAGGTGACCTTCCCACCACGTTCACAACTCCTTCAGCAGCAGGAACAACAGCATGTCTCTAGAGGCAGGCACACACGTATTTAACACACACACACACACATCTTCCCTTTGTGGATTACAGCCTCGTTTAGATACATAAAGCACACACACACACACACACACACACACACACACACACACACACACACACACACACACACACAACTTGGCCTAATTAAATAATATAGAAGGATATATCATAAATGTATAGCTAATATAATTTCTAGTCTGTTCTTTTATTCTTTTATCCAAAAGTGACTCTGCATTCAAGCACACATTACTTTTCTAATCTTCTACTTTTTATATCCTAAGGACTTGAGGATACAGTAGCAGAGAAAAAACAGGCAAAAATACCATAGATTTACATAAAGGAGACCCATTTATACACGCAACCATAGCCACATGCTTAAACACTGAGAACACATTAGCAACCTCATGTAAACCACCTCCAACAACATTGTGGCTGAGAGCTTTGCATCGGCATACACCATATAAAAGTTGTTATGGTTTAACATGTTTTCCACTATATGCACAGTGCACAGTCCTCATGGAACACCCCTATTGACGCTAAAAAGTAATGCCAATAAAATTGGTCTGCACTTGCTTCATAAAACCTGCAAGTAAAGTCATTGGGTTCAGATTCATGAGTATGCCTGTAAAAAAAAAAGTTCTTGCCAAAGGCAGGCTGGTGTTTTAGGCCAGCACAATGAGTCTGTGCAGCAGTGTGCTCACAGCACTTCCCAGTGTTGTACTGAGAGATCCCCTCGCTGATAAACAGTGCCCTCTCCACCCTTACACGTCTCTATCAAGATCTGGAACCACTGCCACTTTAGTACCGTTCCCACATTGGCCTGATGCGTACGCATGCAACGCACTAACACACTCCTCTTCCACGTCCTTGCATTCAACAAGCCCTTAGGAAATCCAAGGGAAGTTACAGTGCAGGCGGTTAAAGCAATGTCCCAATGTAAAAATATCCCTTTGTGAGAGTGTTTTATCACATATTTTGGGTTTCTTTGCATGGTTTATAAGATTGATGGGTTGGACTGCAGTCTTAAATTGTTTTTATGTTGTTTGCTCATAATACACTCCACTAATTACCATTTGATTAACAGTAAGTGCAGGCTGTTATAGTGGGACATCAAGCCCCTCGGGATGCACTGTGGACAGCAGAGTTTAATACTGGGGAGGTGTTTAGTGAAGTACAAGAGAATATTT
>CM070829.1:4195222-4465222 GCA_036326025.1 Chrosomus eos | reverse complement strand
CCGGCCCTGCAGAGAACTTAATACTTATGTTTCTCAATTTTACACTGTAAAAAAAAAAAAGTTCAGTTGCTGCACTATACATTTTTAAGTACAATCAACTTGGCTGTACAAGTAATTTCAACTTTATAATTATATTAAACTGACTTTAAAAAAAAAAGCTGAATCTTGTATAAAAGTGAACCTATCAAAATAAGTTATGAGTTTTTTCACTTTTTTACGAGTTAAATTAATGTAAAATATATTAATTGTATATATACTATGTATATTGCCATGACTTATTGATCATATTTGAGGTAGTTACTATAAAGTTAAGTACATACTTTCTTGAGTAGCCTTGCTAGTAAGTAATTCATATAATCATAATTGTATTTAGTGCATAATATGTTTTATTTAATTGCTTAACATTTTTGTATTTGCGCTTCAGTGTGTCTCTGGGGGTTAATAGTTGTTTTTATGAATATTTTGCAGGTGCATGTAATACTTCCTGAGATTTCTCATTACATTCTGTGCGAGTGTTGCGTCAGATACTTTTTTGCATTAAACATAACCCCTTTTAACAGATCTGTTGTTGTCATCTGCTAAACAACTGCAATAGACACCAGACAGCACTGATCTGACTCCCAAAGTGTTTTTACTTGTTATTCTTAGTGTTGTTTTTGCTCTTTCCTTTGCTTCATTGCCAGAGCTTTTCCCCCAAAAGTTGTCCTCATCTGTTATTCCAAGCACATTATACGCATTGCTTGTGTGGATGTACACTGCCCTCAAAGAGCACTGGGACACTGAAGCAACAAAAAGTCTAGAGCAATATTTAAAAAGTCTTTGGGCCACTTTGATATTTCCTTATATAAGGAATTCTACGGAGACCGGGAGGGGACATGTTCAGTACATTTAGTTTTGTCCTGGCCACACCATTTTAAGTCTTAAAAATGTGATAATGTCGTGCCCACAGGATATTAATTCATGGGGCCGTGATCCCGATCCTTTTACACGTGATGGGAAGTTGTGAGATCCTATGTTGAGGGAACGACATATTTGTTCGTGGTCGCAACGATTTCTTACTGTTGCTTTAGAAATGAGCATAACTTTCACGCACATGTGATTGACAGATCACAGATCACATTGACAGATTTTATTTCAGTGTTGCTTTTAATTTTGTGGATATTTCTGCTAACATAGTTAAAGTTTATCCTTGCATCCTGTAACAAATCCTTCCCTGAATCCCTAAAATTATGCTAGTTTTTTCTTTCTTTTTTTTTTTGTCCAGAAAGCTTATTTCATTTGGTTTTTCTATATATTTTTTTAGATTTAATGAATCTTCACATTCTTTCAATTTAATTAAAAATAATTTTTAAATACTTGCAATAACCAGTTCCAAATATGTATCTCACATATAGGGTCGATTTGGGTGTCTCTGCCGAACTATAAACTCTTTTTGGAGCAAATGAGCTGTTCCGCTGGGTCCTAAAGTCAGTTCTTGAGTTTATCTCTTCAGTATGCATGAGATACACATAGACATTATAAAAACAATTTTTGGTAAAGTTTTAGCATTTTTTGTTTTAATTTTGTAAGTATAGTATTAAGTATTAAGTATACTGAAGCAATCCTCTCATTCCATCCATTCCTAAGGGGGTCAAATTTATCCGTTAGAGATGGATTTCATACTTTTTTTTATTACAAACACACAAACTCCTGGAATCCAGTAAAAAAAAAAGTGTGTGTGTATGTATTTGTGGTTGAAGTGCAACAAAAGTCCTAAGGTCTTGGACCACTCGATGAACACTAAATATTTCAGGTCAAAATGATCCGAGGGAAGGATAAAGATTAGGTTATGTATGTATACTTTACTCCGTTCATTCACCAAATGCATGTCCCTGAAAGAGGCGCACAGTTTTAATAGTTTGACTTCTCAGGTATCAATATATGACACATTTTAAATGTGGCCAAAATTATATATATATATACACACTACCGTTTAAAAGTTTGGGGTCAATACGATTTTTTTTTTTTTTTAAAGAAATTAATACTTTTCTTCAGAAAGGACTCATTAAATTGATCAAAAGTGACAGTAAAGACATTTATAATAATGCAAAATATTTATTTTTTAATTGAATGCTTTTCTCTTGAACTTTCAAATAATCCTGAAAAAATGAATCACGGTTTGCACAAAAATATGAAGCAGCAAAACTGTTTTCAACTGTGATAATCATAAATGTTTCTTGATCATCATATTATAGTGATTTCTGAAGGATCATGTGACACTGAAGACTGGAGTAATGGTGCTGAAAATTCAGCTTTGATCACAGGAATAAATTACACTTTACTATATATTCACATAGAAAACAGCTGATTTACATTAGAATAATATTTCACAATATTACTGTTTTTTTCTGTATTTTTAATCAAAGAAACACAGCCTTGGTGAGCAGAAGAGACTTCTTTTAAACTTATTTAAAATCTTACCGACCCCAAACTTTTGAACGGTAGTGTGTATAATATATATATATATATATATATATATATATAATATATATATATATATATATATATATATATATATATATATATATATATTAATTGTCTGATCAAACTATTGCTAAGGACAATTCGGATTCTACATATTGCTGTATGTACTCAACATGGAGCCCTTTAAATTTCACTATCTTCTTTTCTCTTTAATCATGTAGGGCTAGTTAACAGAATCATTTCCTAACATGTTATGAATTATGGGCTAACATCAAAAAGGATAAATAATCATATAGTATGAAATGTAATCATGTCAAAATGTGCCCATCATCAAAGGAAATACTAAGCAGGAAGAGCCTATTCAAAGCACACCTTATTTTGTCCTCTTAATCACATTTCATGAAAACATAATCATCAGTCATTTCAGACAATACTTATTCACGGTGAAAATACATGAAATCTGAAATAATTGACATCAATTTCGGTGCCAGCAACACAAACCTTGGAAGGCCTGAAAAGGTCAGAGCGGGACACGAATTATGCCGGTGTTAATTAGTGACGTGCCCCAGTGGCTCCACGGTCTGTGATCAGGGTGTCAATGAGCTTTCATTAGCACAGCAACAGGAAACCAACCACACACACACACCACACACACCACACACACACACACACCACACACACACACACACACACACACACAACACACAACACACACACACACACACACACCAACACACACACAACACAACACACACACCACAGAACAGCATTATAACTACGCCTGTTTCAAATCTGTCTGTGGAGTAAACTTCTCCTCACCTCTGTGTGCTTGGTCATCTTTTTAATGCATTACCATTTTAACCCATAACTTCACATGTTTTTTAAAGTCGTCATGCTTCAAATCCAAGGGATCATGGTCTTGCTGGTCAGCATGGACCATTAGCTCCTGCTGGTGGATGATGGAACTACACCATCTGCCAGCAAAAAGCATCTTTTCTCTATTGATGGCAACTCAAAAGTATGTATTCTGACAAAAAAAGTTTTAGTTTTTTTTTTTTTTTTTTTTGCTGCTGCTGCAAGAAACATATGGGTCCTGTGTAAAGCTAATCTGATATTCACCCGATTTGTCAATGTGGAAGAAAGCTATATCCTGTGAATGTGCGAGACTTATGATTTCAGCCGCTATAGGTCAATAACCAAGAATAAAGCTCATAAAAAGCAAAAGTATTTACTTCACAAACAACATAACAAATATCATTTTGCAACTCCAAGCACCGTAATGGACCGTTTTTGTACTGCTAAAATAACTGAAAGCTGTATTTTAGTATTATGTACATAATATTATAGTGTTTATTTTTTTGTGTTATGTATTAATTTTTAACATTTATTTTTTATTTCAGTTTTAGTTATTTCAGTACTTCAGCTTATTTCAGTTAGTAATATAATATAATGTTTATTATATTTAGTTAATCTCTATTTCATAATATATAATTTGTTTAATTTTAATGCAATATAAATTGTTGTAAATAAATAAATAAATTGCTAATATTTATTTTGTTTGGTTTGTTTTTAGGCAACTTTTTACTGGAATGCTAACAGATAGCTTTCTCCCGTTATTATAAACTTTCTTGCATCACTAAATTGACTGTTTTTAAAGTAAGTATTTCCATAAATAGACAGTCAATCAATCTCAATCAATCAATCAATCAATCAATCAATCAATCAATCAATCAATCAATCAATCAATCAATCAATCAATCAATCAATCAATCAATCAATCAAAAACTTTGGAACTCTTACAAATTAGACATTAATAATGACATATTAAATGTTTTTTTGTCCCTCGTGTCCTGTTTCTGTTTGCAACATAAATATCTACTTGGACTAAAACTCTATTGGTACTAATTCCAGTAAAGTGCTTTGTCTTGAAGCACCTTTTTATCATGGATCCTAGAAGTACTCCTCCATTTTAACTTAAAAGGAATTGACACAGATGGAGATATCAGAGAATTTCAGACTGCGATGAGGAAGAAAAATAGGAGCTTTGTAATTAGACTCATTTAAATAATGCGTTCAAAGCACAAATTTGCATTTGCACAATGTAATTATTGAGGAACCTATAGGTGAGCAGATCATAATTTCAGGCTTTCTTGCTGAATGACATCGCTCTCACCTAGATGTGACACAATCATCTAGACGCACACCCGGGTAAGTATGGAGCTTTTCTTTATCTTGTTAGATCAATAATTATGCCCTGAACAGACGCTCACACATTCATGGCTGAATCTCAAGGTCTCAGGGTCTCGGTTGCACAGTAAAAGCCTATAAGCTTGGAGAGCGTCTAATGAGGGTCTTTCAGTCATTTTCTTCAGTGTTCCAGGCAATACGACGGTTGACTGCAATCTGAAAACCAATTACGCTACCGAGAGCGAGAATATGTATTTGTGCGGAGGCGGCTTGCTGAACCGAAAGTCAAAAATCACTATTTGATATATTTAAATATGGTTCAATAAATCTTTGATTCAATAAATCAGAGATTTACTTTGTTTCTCTGTTTAGAGATTTGAGAACTGGGCGACGAAAGCTATGACAAAATGGTTGAATGAATGTTGCTGTTCAGCTTTCTGTTTTCAAATTAGTTTTTCATTCCCTCTGTGTATGTGTGTGTCTAAGTGCAGTTTTTCCTGACTGCCGGGTGGTGAAGGCTGCACTTCCAGAGATAGATGCGTTTCTATCTCACCAAGAGGTTTTTTTTCTCATCAGTCCTTACGGAGGTGAAACCGCAGGTCTTTATCATACTGAGAGAGCGGGTCGGGGCTGTCTGCTCAAGCTATTGGGGTGTATATTCCATATAAGGGTTAATGCCCGACGAGGGACACCTCGAAGGGCATTAACCCGCTTATACCATGGTCACTTGCCAAATAACACATTTTTAAAACATTAGTTCATATGTTAATTTGTTTTACAATCGAAATCTAAAGTTTTTACAAACAATAACTTGGATTCCCTGGTTACGCCTGACGGTTTATTTATCAACTGGAGACATTATTCGTTCGGGTTACATGAAGTCACTGTAGATTTGCGCCGCCATCTTTACGACCGACGGTCTCAGTAATGCCTGCAATATGTTGTCAGAGTTGTCATCCAGTCTCTTTGTCTCTTAGAGAGAGAGAGAGAGAGAGAGAGAGAGAGAGAGAGGAGAGAGAAGAGAGAAGAGAGAGAGGAGAGAGAGAGAGAGAGAGAGAGAGAGAGAGAGAGAGAGAGAGAGAGAGAGAGAGAGAGAGAGAGAGAGAGAGAGAGAGAGAGAGGAGGAGGAAGAGAGAGAGAGAGAGAGAGAGGAAGAGAGAGAGAGAGAGAGAGAGAGAGAGAGAGAGAGGAGAGAGAGAGAGAGGAGGAGAGAGAGAGAGAGGGAGAGAGAGAGAGAGAAGATGAAGAGAAGAGAGAGAGAGAGAGTAGAGAGAGAAAAAGCAAGCATGAAAAATGGAAATTATCGCGACCGGAAAAATTATCGAGCTAATTTTTTTTTTATCGACTATCGCGACCGGCCTAATCCAGATTAATGACAGCTAGCCGTGGCTAACAGCTGGCAAGCTACCAGCTGTTAGTCACTTAACTAGCTAACAACTCGCTACCTGGTCAGAGCAGACTACCACCAAAATCATGATTTTTCTTTTATAATACCATTTCCCATGATTAAATATAAATCCTTGGTGGCCAGGTGCCGCACTTTTAGCCACAGCATATTAATTTGCATTGGTAACGTTACTCTTGAAAGCCTACAAGCGATCCCCACTGTATGAGGAGGGGTTATGCACAAGACATAAACAACAAACAAATTTGGGCAAGTCTGGGGCAGATAATAATGGACAAATAAACACTGGGGTAACAAATATTTTTTTTAAATAACTTAATAAAATTAAAATTTTCTCCAGGTCTCCGTCTTTCTCTCTCATTCAAATGGACAATGGGCATACCAGGCGAGATCGGTCGTAAATATGGCGGCGTTCTATTTGGTAGTGACTTGGGTGGCATCTATGAATAGTCCGCTCAGCTCGTAGAACCCTTCAGTTTATTGACTGCCTGTTGCTATGGTTACTCACAGCTGATGTAGCCAGCGCATTTATTTATTAATTTTGAACGGTAAACCGTCAGTTTCACCAGAACTCCTTTTCTAGATGTCCTCTATCACTTTGTATTGGACACCCTGCAGCCAATCAGAATCGAGTATTCACCCAGACCATGGTATAACAGACACTAATGCAACCTATAAACAAGCAACAGAACTCTTACCCTGATGGGGTGTTTATTGTAGCCGGTGATTTTAATCATGTAAACTTGAAGACTGTGCTTCCAAGGTTTGAACAACACGTTAAATGCTCCACCAGAGGGGAGCACTAATTCTAACATCCCCAAAGGTTTCCGAGCATCACCCCTTCCTAATCTTGGACAGTCTGATCATCTGTCACATTTTTTAACTCAGCATACTGCCCCATCATTAAGAAGACTGCAAACTGTTATCAAAACAGTTAAAACCTGGCCGGAGGAAGCCTCCTCACAGCTGCAGGACTGCTTTCAAAGCACTGACTGGAGTCTGTTTTCAACTCCGGACCTAGACGGATATACATACTGTGCTTTTTTATATCAGATGCTGCTTGGAAAGTGCATCAACAAACGCATCCGTGTCTACCCAAAAAGAAAGCCATGGATGACTAAGGAGGTCCAACTTCTTCTGAAAGACTGTGATGCATCTTTTAGATCTGGCAATGAAGAACTGTACAGTGCTTCCAGACACAAGCTCAAGAGAGGGATAACATCAGCCAAAGCTGCACAAGGAGAAGATCGAGGAGTACTTTACTTTTAGGGACACGACACACATGTGGCAGGGTGTGCATCATATAACCAACTTCAGGGGCAGTATAACCACTGACAGCATGCAGAACCATGTTGGCTGAGGAATTAAATTGTTTATTTGCCTGATTTGAGAGAGGACTGGACAATGCAGCTTCACCACAGCTGGACTCTGCTGACAGCACGCTTGCCCTCCAAACACACAAGGTCACGCGAGTTTTAAAAACTGTGAATGCCAAGAAGGCTGCTGGACCGGATGGGATCCCAGGCAGGGTCCTCTGGGATTGTGCCCATTAGCTTGCAGAGGTTTTCAGACATTTTTAATCTCTCACTTGCACATACTGTCGTACCAAACTGTCTGAAAACTGCTACCATCATCCCAGTGCCAAAGCAGCCCAACATCACTTCCCTGAATGACTTACACCTATCATATCCAAATGCTTCGAAAGACTCATTCTGGGACACATTACATCTGCACTTACTCCAACTTTAGACCCCCATCAATATGCATACAGGTCAAATAGATCTGCAGAGGATGCAATAAATCCTGCTGTCTATAGTGCAGGTATAGGAGGCATCTATCTAGGTGAACCGAACAATGGTGTAATGATTCAGTTCGACTCCCAAGACAAGACGATGCTCACCCGACTGGCCAATAGGAACGTTCCAATAGGAAAAAAAGAATGTGGCCCCGCCCATGACACAATTTTCACAGCGAAAGCAAAATCCTGACACGAGAGCAAAAAAATTTTTTTTTTTTTTGAGAAAATGTTTTCACACTGATAGCAAAAAAATATATTTAAGATTTTTTTCAAAAGTATTTTGAGAGACATTTTTTTTCTCAGAAATAATTTAAAAAAATTCTAATTTATATTTTTTTGATGTTTTATGAGAAAATACTTTCTGTCAAAACTTTTTTTACTCTCAAATATAATTTTTTTGCTATTGATATGAGAACTTTTTCTCTCAAATATTATTTTTCTCTCATGAAATGCTTTTTTTGCTATCAGTGTGATAACTTTTTCTCTTAAACTTTTTTTTCTTCTCTCAGATCATTTATTTTCTCGCATGTAATAAAGACACATTTCGAACTCCATTTGAGTCAGTGTCCCAAACTGCCAAAGAAGTCATTGAGCGAAAGTGATCGAACAGAGTTCAACTTTGTGTGGATGCTTTTGATTACTGCTGGAGTCTCTAGTGTTAAAATATTACTAGCGAGACGGGTGTAGAAAACAGGCCGGCTGTCTTCTGGCTGTTATTATGGTGGTTGGGGAGAGACCTCCATTACTGCCATTAATCTGGCTGACACTGACATAATACAAGAGTCAGAGGAACGTCTGGCCAGCAGCAACACCGCTGAGATACGGCCATTAATTCACACAACTGCGGACCGCTGTCTGTAATCTTTCCACGTTCCTCTGTTTCTGTGTGTGGTGAAAGCAAAACAAAGATGTGCACGTCTTTGGTTTCATGGTTTATTTTGAATTAAAAATACATCATCACAGAGGTATAGACAATTATTTTTGGAGCGCTCAATCTCTGTGAGACGTATTACCCGAGGCAAAGTTTCAGAGAGGGATCATCACAGGCAAATAAATAATGAATCGTGATTCTGTCAGTGAAGTATAAAAATAAATAAAAAACTTTTCCACTTTGTGGACTGTAGATAAGTGGTGGGGTGAGGGTTTACCTGACAATGTTTTCGACTAAACACTAAACATTTTTTATGCGTTTTGGCCGTTTATTTACATCACAACAGTGCTTTGGGGTCCTGAAAACACAAGCTTTTGAAGACGGGATTCAAAGTGCAAGATTTGAAAACTATGCTGTTGTCGCCTCTGTGTAAACTATAAAACTCGAATTTGTGAAAACAGTGCCGTCATGCTCAAGCATATTATGTTTCGTTTCTAGTCTATAGGAGTGTGTTTCTTTACAAAGTGACATGGCCACCTACTGGCCTGGCAGCAGAATAGAGCGTTTTTAGTCGTTTTCGCGGGTCCATCTTAACGGAGATATAGTTTTGATAACATTGTCATCATATTGACGTCGTGTAACGTACCCTAAGTTTGATGAATAGTTTGTTAGTTTACTCAAGGATTAAAATTTGTATGTTGTTACGTACCCAAACACTAATGGAAAATTTGTCAAAATTTCTTCTTTTATGGCATTTCTTGGCATTTTTTTTTTTCACTCAATTGACAAATGAACAAGGCATTTGGCCAAACGACAAAGAAAAGCTACTAGCAATGTTTTTATTGCAATTTAAAATGTACTTTTAATTGTCTTATTTAACTACTTAAAATAATAAATCAATACATTTTTAAAATTTGAAAATACATGTATATATTTAATTATATTTTTAATCACATTTTAAAATATTAAATAAATATAGGCCTATCTATTAATATGTCTATTTAAAAAAACATTTATTTAAATGGATTACGTATTCCTTTGTTAAATTTTAAGTGCCACTCCATGACGCTCTGCTCTGTTCTTTATGCATTAAAGCTACTTTGAGGCAAATACATTAATATGTTTTTCTTTCATTCATTTTTAACTATGGTCTCAATCAGTAGATATGCTTAATCATGTATGATTCAGACTTTTTCTTCAAATGGGTCAGCCTTCATTTTCATATTAAACAAGTTTCTCTTATAAACTCATGCATATTCAGTAACTGGCATAGGTAATTAGATGATGTGAATTAAATTCATTTTTTAGAAGCTGTATTTTGAAACCTGATTTTGCATGTATTTTTTCATTAATCTAAGTGTGAATGGTAGTAGTTTGAATGTTGTTTTAGTGGAAAAGTCCTCACTATTTTGGAACTTTATTCATTTGGAAAAGGAATCCGATATATTCAGAGTAGTGGATAGAAAAAGAGTGTGCTCTCAGAGTTTATCTGTTTTTCATTAAGCTTCACTTCTTTCTCTCTCTCTTTGCAGAAGTTTGAGTCTCAGGAGATCTCCAGGTATACTGATCCAGAAAGAGGATCTCCGTGTTTGAGCAAAAACAAGATGGATGACTTTGAAAAACATCCCAAGCGGCCGACCTAATCAGTTTTCCCCCTTTGAAGCATATGTTCACACATGAAATATTAATCCAGGGTGGCTTAAACTTGTTTTTAGGTCTTTTTTAGCACATTTAATCTGATATGTTGCCAAAAGCCTGCATCCATTCGTATCAGCTCATACATGATCTAAAACACACAGCTTTATGCATGAAAAATGCATCTCTGTTGAGAACAGAGTTTACTTCACACTGCTGTTAAATTAAACATGTATGCAGAGTAGCTGAGATTTGCACCCGCTGATCGCATAATTCATCTATAACAGTCATTCGTGGACATCCAAAAATACTCAATCTTTCAGCTATTTTAGAAAGCAATCAATAATGGCTGATTGCATATACTTGTAATCTACTGTTGAAGCCTGGGTCGTTAGATCTACTCAAGAGACTGTTCATTTCCTTCGCTTCTCCATTACAGATTTTGTGACCCTCAGTTTTTTCAGTCCTGCAGTGAATTATCTGCTTTTGACCAGCAGAGTAAAAGTTCTTTATTCTCTTCCCTGTCGGAGGGCGATAAGCAGAACAGAGGCAGTGGACGGGTCAGGATTTGATTGGTGGGACTTGGAGAGATGAAGATGATGATGTTTAAGGTGAGCAGAGAGAGAGAGGGGGAGAGAGTGGCCTACACATAATCTCAAATTTGGATTTTTGTTGTAATACTTAAGAATATAATTCCGCATTTGAGTCTACTTTCTAGTTTGTTTTGGATGAAATTGAGTGGTGGACACAGAAATTCACAGAAAGAGACCTGTCTCAATTTTTTGACTCTTTTAGAATCGCCTCTGTCCGCTTCAGAGTGGCTGTCTATGGGCATGCACAAACATGTCCTTAAAACAACCCTTAACGTTCGTTTTCAAAACTGTGCAACTCACCGAGTGGATAGTGGTGTTCGTTGATGATTAAAACCATATCGGCGCAATGTATGATTTCAATCCGTGTTATTTGCTATAGTGGAACTATTTTTTCAGATACCTCACAACTGCGTATAAACTTCCGCTTGATACAAAATGCCAAATAAAACACGACAGAAACTGTATTTCGCTACGCTACTTGTTTTGGAACATCAACGAACACCACTAACCACTCGGTGAGTTGCACAGTTTTGAAAACGAACGTTAAGGGTTGTTTTAAGCACATGTTTGTGCATGCCCATAGACAGCCACTCTGAAGCGCTCAGAGGCGATTCTAAAAGAGTCAAAAAGTCGAGACAGGACCCATCGTCAAAATTTCTGTGTCCACCACTCTAGTTCATCCACAACACACTAGAAAATAGACTCAAAGTGCTAAATACCAGAATTATCCTTTAATATAATTGTTTGGGGGGGGGGGGGGGGGGGGGTATTCTTAAACAACATCATAAGTAAATAAATAACACTATGTTAGTATAGTTAAAGGATAGTTCACCCAAATAAAAGAAAATGCTGTCATCATTTACTCACCCTCAAGTTGACTCAAACCTGTATGAATTTCTTTCTTCTGCTGAAAACAAACGATATTTTGAAGAATGTCTGTAACCTTACAGTTGATGGACCCCATTGACTTCCATATGGAGGTAAAAAATACCATGTAAGTCAACATTAACTGTCTGGTTAATGACATTCTTCAAAATATCTTTTATGTTCAGCAGAAGAAAGAAATTCATACAGGTTTGAAACAACGTTAGGGGGAGTAAATGATGACAGCATTTTCATTTTTTTGTGAACTGTTCATTTAATATAGTCTCATTACCTCAAAAGGTAAGATGAAATTTGAATAAATAAATTAAATGAAGGTAAATTCATTGTATCCTCAATGTATCCACATATAATACATAATTAACACAATATTTTACTTTTGTTTTTGGCAGAAAACCTTGAGGTGCTTGTTACATAAAAAAAAAATAATAATAATAAATAAAAATATTGATTGATGGCAACATTTATCAATAAGATTAATTAATTAATTACGTTATTTAAGTAAAATTAATATTTTTTGTTTTATTCGCTTAATTACTGACGACAATTTTTTTTTATTCATTTTTAAAAAACAAGATACTTCAGAAGAGTTAAGAAATCAATATTTGGTTGAATAACCCTCACAGATTTCATGCATCTTGATATTCTCTACCAGTCTTTTACATTGCTGTTGGGTGACTTTATTCCACTCCTGACACAAAATTTCAAGCAGTTCGGCTGAAGTTTGAGGGCTGCAGTTTTCAGTAGGGTTCAGGTCTAGAGTTCGGGCTGACAATGCCCAAGTTCTCCATCCACACTTTCATCGGCCTGGCTGTGTGACATGGAGCATTGTTCTGTGGGGGGAAACATTGTCAGGGAACAGTATCAGAACAAAAGAATGCAAGTTTCCTACGTTTTTCATTCATTCATAATCCAGCCCTGATTGCTCATTGGGAATGCAAGCATTCAAAACCCTTTTACCGTTTCATATAACCGGTAATTTCTGTGCACATAAGAGATATTGCTCTCTTCGGGAGTTTCTCATTTCAGTAAATATGTGCTCTCCGGCCTCATTAAACTGGGATGAGGAGTTTGTTTGAGTGGGTGTAATGTAGAAGCCCCTGGATTGGGGGGAGGGGGGCTTACCGGGGCATAAAAGTAGCTCATTTTTATGTGTGCCTTCCTCTCTATACCCAAAGCAATACAGCCCTGCAGGGAAATAACATGCACACATGGACACACATCGAGGGTGGGAAACTATGGTCATATCTCTTCCTAACTGTGGTGACAACCCTTAATGGCTTGGACACAACGAGGAGAGCACACTCGGCTCTGACTCGATGTATCCCAGCATGCTGTTGGTGCAATCCCCAATGAGTGACATCATTAATTATGTGCTTCTGAGTTCAGAAATGCCAGCTGAGGAGGGAGGCATATTTTTCATCCGCAGACTGTTCAAAAAATTGTCTTTCAAGATGGGCTGACAGCACGCGTTCCAATCACGGGCTCATCCAGGTCTGAAATTGTGGATAGTTCACAAGCTGTGAGGCGCTGGGTGAGTCTTAATGTGTTCGGTCTGTAAGCTCACCGAGATAAATTAGCTCAATGTCATGATATATGACAAGGATCTGTAATAATTTATAGCATTTAAATGTTAAAGCTCAGGGGCATATTGAATAATCAAATGGAATAGTGTAAAGTAGTCATTTAAGAAGGATTTTGACCCGGGGTTATCGTGGCCAGAGTTTTTTGTTGCGTGAGGTTATTGAGCCGACCGTCTAATGAGTTTCTACATATTAAAGCAATAAGCCACAAGAGGCCGTGCATCGCAATGATTTTACCAGTTAATGATTTTAATGCATGTTGTGAATCAGACCACATTTATAAAATGGCAAAAGCAATATGATCTCATTAATAATTGTAGGTATTTACATAAATGTGCACATAAATGTTCACAAATCATTTAAGGATCATAGAATATTGAATTCATGAAATAAATAGATTTTTTTTGTTGCATTAATCAATGACATTATAGTATGTTCAATCATTTATTTGATGCATTTACATTGAAAATATAAGTTTCATTCTGTTCTGTGTGATTTCTGGTGCCATATTTAAGTCGTTTTGAAAATTGAAAACTACTGTTTAAAAGTTGGCTGTAAGTACGATATATGTATATTATCAAACGTAATTAATACTTTGCATCAAAGAATCCTGAAAAAGAAAAATGTATCACGGTTTCCACAAAAATATTAAGCAGCATTGATAATAATAAGCAATTTTTCTTAAGCATCAAATCAACATCAAATCTGAGGGGTCATGTGACGCTGAAGATCACACATATATCATTTAAATATAATATAAAGGATGTATAAAGAAAGTAAACATTATATATGAATAGCTTTGAATTATTATAATTTCTGGCTGGATAAAAGTAACCAAGGTTAAAAATCACTGTACTTCAATACACCACGTACATTAACATTAGCCTAGCAATAGCATGATTGGCTATTTGTTAGGTTTGTAGTTCTAAAACTACTGTGTCTTAAAACCTGGAAGAGAATTAGCATCTTTGATTCCCTCTACATACTTTAAAGGGTTTTTAGAATCGCATTTTTTATATATGAAAAATATTTGGTCTTTTACTTAAAATTGAACTATGCAGGTTTTTTACCTCAACCGAACAGTCATTGTAATGGTTATGTTACTTTTTTCGGGTTGAATGGTGGTCGTTTCGCACCCCCTATCGCATGTAAGTTGGAAAAAACACACTTGCAACTTTGAGTTGCAACTTCGGCCGCAGTATCAGGACGTGTCGTGTGATATCAGGTCTCGCGATGTAATGAATTGCTTTACGGCAAAAAGATCTGATAAAATTCTGATAAAATGAGCATCAAACAGAAATGTATACATGTGGTGTTCGAGGTGCACATACAATACAGACTGCCGACAGTCCCAGCGAAGTGATGAGTCCCAGCTTAGGACCCAAGCAATCCGATTGTTTCAAAGCATGTTTCATAAGTAATCGATTTAGTGCATGGTTAGATGTCACTTTATTATATAAGTTGTGTGAACTACGTTATAATGACCATTCATGTCTTTTAAATGATATGTTTCATATACTAGTACATAAGCGAAGCTATAGAAATAAACATTTCTTGTTCTTAGTGTTTTTTAGTTAGCTTAGATAGTAGCATAGCATACAGATACCCGATATGATTAGAGATAATGTTTTTTTCACCATCTACAATATTTTTCAATAACAAATATGATACAAGCATAATTCTGTTTAAGAATTAATTATGACATGACATGCTTGTAATTTAAAAAATGATATGTATGCTTTCTTGCTTTAAAGCTGCAGTCTGTAGTTGTGTGATTGCAGTCTGTAGTTGATACGACTGTGATTGTCGTTTGAACCTTTCCGCCATCAACATGATGGATGGGTTGGAGACCGTGTCGGGGATCCAAGACGGGTTAGTACCTCAAACACAGTCTGCGTCAAATTCCTGCAAAGTTATTAAAAACGCTAGAAATGCTGTAATGAGAAGATATCGGGAGACAACTATTTTTAATACATTAAACCAGGCTAAATTAATATGGGACAATAAAAATAAGCCAAAAGGACTTCTTTGTGCTCATCTTAATATACGCAGTATGCTCCCTAAAGGCCATTGCACACTGAGTCCGAAATTCGCATCCGAAAATTTCGCACGTTAAAAAAAAATTGACCTCACGTTATGTCAATCATGCTTGCACACTGCCTCCGAAACTTTCGTCCGTCATAAAAAAATTCGGATCAGGTTCGATTTTCTGCGTTTTTCGCATCCACAGTCTGCATTTTGAGAGGTTTTTTGACTATTCAGACCCACCGTACAAGCGAACGACACAATCCAGAATGGCATCTGACAAGTTGATACACTTCGTCTCGCAGCACAAAGTAGCCTACTGTATGATAAACAAACCATACAGCTGTTCTGTATGCCCAGCGTTTCTGCCGGCCGTGTGTGTGTGTGTGTCTTTTTTTTAATATGTGGCTCCAGTATCGCTAGCAAAGCATCAAACTGTTCCATTGACATTCTGAGGTAAATTTTGAATCGCTCGGGATAATTGCGCAACTCCTTGATGAGCTGAAACTCTCCTTCAGGCCATTGCACACTGAGTCCGAATTTTTCGTATGCGTTTTTTCGTGTTCATCAGCCTAAAAAATCGTTCACGCACAGAAACCTTGCACACTGAGTCCGATGCGTATTTATTAAACCTTTGCGGAAAAAAAACGCAAAAAATACTAAATGGATTCGTCAAGCAGTGAGGATGATGTTGTTGCCCTCTCTCTTCTTTAAAAGAGAAAAAGAGGTTCCATCCAATCTTGTGCCGAGAGGAAGGAGAGTTTCAGCTCATCAAGGAGTTGCGCAATTATCCCGATTCAAAATTTACCTCAGAATGTCAAGGAACAGTTTGATGCTTTGCTAGCGATACTGGAGCCATTAAAAAGAAGACCACACACACACACACACACGGCCGGCAGAAACGCTGGGCATACAGAACAGCTGTATGGTTTGTTTATCATACAGTACTTTGTGCTGCGAGACGAAGCTGTATCAACTTATCATGATGCCATTCTGGATTGTGTCGTTCGCTTGTACGGTCGGTGGGTCTGAATAGCTAGTCAAAAAACCTCTCAAAATGCTGGCTGTGGATGCGAAAAACGCAGAAAATCGAACCTGATCCGAATTCTTTTTTTGACGGACGAAAGTTTCGGAGGCAGTGTGCAAGCCGGATTGACATAACGTGAGGTCGATTTTTTTTTTTAACGTGCGAAAATTTCGGATGCGAATTTCGGACTCAGTGTGCAATGGCCTTTCCTCTCGGCACAAGATTGGATGGACCCTCTTTTTCTTCTTTTTCTCTTTTAAAGAAGAGAGAGCGCAACAAAATCATCTGCTTGACGATTGCTTTTTGTATTTTTGCGTTTTTTCCCGCAAAGGTTTAATAAATACGCATCGGACTCAGTGTGCAAGGTTTCTGTGCGTGACGAATTTTTAGGCTGATGAACACGAAAAAACGCATACGAAAAATTCGGAATCAGTGTGCAATGGCCTTAAACGTGAACAACTGGACCATATTCTCAGGAATTCAAATATTGATGTTTTAGGCTTATCGGAAACCTGGCTTAAAGAATCATCCCCTGAAGCTGGTGTTGTTTTCCCTGATTATAATGTGTTTAGAAGAGACAGGGGTAAAGGAAAAGGTGGGGGTGTATTGCTGTATGTGAAAAATAATTTGGAGTGCTCACAATTAAGTGTGCCAAGGGAGATCGAAATTGAAAATATCTCAGTAAAAGTCTCCCTCTCTGCAGAGATGACTTTTACTTTGGTTTGCATTTATCGTCCTCCATCAGCCAAAGTTGACTTCTATGAACAACTGCAGGTACTTAAACATCATACAACATATAACAAGTCCAATGAAATTATTGTAATTGGAGACTTTAATGTGAATTGGGACTGTAAGAAAGATAGGAAATCACTAAAGTACATCATGGACAATCTAAATTTTTCCCAACTTGTTCAGCAACCAACACGGATTACAAAACACTCCAAAACTAAAATAGATCTACTTTTCAGTAACAGACCTGAAAGGATAATCAGATCTTATAATTTTATAACTGTTCTATCAGACCATAACATTATACTTTTTTCAAGGAAACTGTCTAAGTCGAGGGTTAATAACGATTTTTTCAATTCTACAAATAATAGGTCTCCATATAAGTTCATACCTAATAGCCAACGACAGGGTGTGGCCACATCCTTGTCATCACTGGACTGGGATATGATCTTGTCTGGTAACAATCTTGAATCTTGTAGTGGCAAATTTATTAAATCTCTGAAGTATGTCATTTCAACCCATTCGAATAAAGGGAGATATAAACGTAAAAAAAGGTGCCACTTGCCATGGCTGAATAAAGAATGTAAAAATCTGATGTTAGTTAGAGACTTGCTATTAAAGCAATTTTTAAAATCAGGCCTAACAACAGATCGTCAGAAGTTTACTCACATGCGAAACAAGGTAACACAGAGTTTGAGATGGGCCAAAGCTAATTTTTTCATTAAAGTAATAGAGAATGCAAACGGTAATGGAAAATTAGTATGGCAAAACCTAAATAAATTGCTAGGCCGACATTTAAACAAAAACAATAAAGAAATGTACCTTCAAATTAATGGTTCGATTATCAAAGATCCACTTTCTATAGCCACCAATTTCAATAGTTATTTTATAAATTCTGTAAAAGATATTACTCAGCATTTTGTTTCACCTCGGTGTTCTGATAATGTTATTGATCCACATCAGTCTGTATTTAAAATTACTGAAATCTCAGAGTACGAAGTAACAAAAATTATTACTGGCATGAACAATTCAAAAGCCCTTGATGCATTTGGTTTTAATACGCATTTTTTTTAAAGAGTATAAGGATTCTCTTACATGTCCAATTACTCATCTTCTTAATATGTCCTTTAATTATTCTATGGTCCCTGCAGATTGGAAAGTGGCTGCAGTGACACCAATATTCAAATCAGGTGTTACAGCAGACATGTCCAATTATAGACCTATCAGCATACTCCCCATTATATCAAAAATAGTGGAGAAGTGGGTAGTCAGATTACTGATGGCCCATCTGGAAAATGTTCAACCTTCATTACATCCATTACACTTTGGTTTTCGGACCCATCACTCCACCGATAGTGCCCTGCGCGTGTTAAACAGAAAACATAAAAGGTCTGCTTGACAAAAGTCTTTGTGTCGGGGCTGTCTGCTTAGATTTGAAGAAAGCCTTTGACTCTGTAAACCATCAGATTTTAATATCCAGATTGAGTAAATTTAACATCTCTGATCAAGCACTTTTATGGTTTCAATCTTATCTGTCCGACAGGAAACAGTACGTTGTAGTGGATGGTGTAAAATCACCTTGTTTAGATTCTGGAGTTGGGGTTCCTCAGGGGTCTATCCTTGGGCCTATTCTGTTTTCTCTCTTTATCAATAACCTACCAAATTCATGTCCAAACGTCTTCTCGCAGATGTATGCGGATGACGCTGTGATATATACTCAAGCAAAAACCACCCAACAAGCAGCTGCTGATCTAACAGCGGCTTTGGGTTATGTGCAGGATTGGTTAAAGGATTCATGCCTCATGCTGAACACTAGAAAAACTGTATGCATGTACTTCTCAAAACGCAATGTTTAAAATAATAAGATCAAATGTCTTTCTGAATGGAGTGGAACTTGATTTAGTATCAGAATTTAAATATCTTGGGGTAGTCCTTGATCCAACACTTTGCTTTAAAAGTCATGTAAAAAAAGTAGCACAGGTAGTCAAATTTAATCTTAAAAATTTTCGACATATTCGAAATAATTTAACAATGTGTGCAGCTAAAACATATTTTCATTCAATGATTATTTCTCATTTTGATTATTGTTTGACTACATGGTCTTTGGCTTGCCCCACAACACTTAAAACCATAGAAAGTCTCTATAAAAGGGCATTAAAAACACTAGATAAAAAATCGTTATCCCACCATTACTGTCATGTTCTAAAAAAGCATAGACTTTTAGATTTTCAAAATATGATTAATTTTAAAATGGTTTGTATGATATACAAGGTTTTACACTCCCTCGCACCTCCACCGCTGAAGGATTTTATTAAATTTAAAGATAATTCACAGAGGACCACGCGAGCCTCGGCAAGAGGAGATGTAATAATAAACCACAGGCGTACTACCTTTGGTCAGACGGTCCTGTCCGTTCGGGGGTGGGAACCTGTGGAATAGTCTGCCTAAAACACTGAGAGAATGCCCTACACATAGCTCGTTTAAAGTCCAATTAAAAAGATTTTTATGGGCAAATCAAAATTGCACACATTAGTGGGTATGTTGTATATTATTATAAATTTGTCTTGTATTGTAATGTTTATATACTGAGTGTTTGTGAACTGAATGAATGTTTAAGTTTGTGAATATTGTATATAGAATTTTTGATAATTTTATGATGAATGATGTAGATGTACATTTTATTCTGTAATATTTTGTGATTCTTGTGTTTTAGCTTTTGGGACTACGGATGGAAACTAGCTTATAGCTACAATCCGGCATATTTACATGCATGTATCACATGTTTGTTCATTAATATGCATTGTCCCAATCAAATAAAATGATTAATTAATTAATCAAATTGATAAGTTTAACTGTATCAAGTGCTGTGAGAAAAGGCTATAAATCTCCACCTCCAACATCCTCACACGCAACTGTAGCCTACTAGCCGAGACTCTTCTTTATGTGTACAGATGTGACGTAATGACGCAATATAGTCTACTAGCCGAGACTCTTCTTTATGTGTGCAGATGTGACGTAATGACTCAATGTAGTCTACTAGCCGAGACTCTTCTTTATGTGTTCAGATGTGACGTAACGACTCAATATAGTCTACTAGCCGAGACTCTTCTTTATGTGTTCAGATGTGACGTAATGACTCAATATATCCTACTAGCCGAGACTCTTCTTTATGTGTTCAGATGTGACGTAATGACTCAATATATCCTACTAGCCGAGACTCTTCTTTATGTGTTCAGATGTGACGTAATGACTCAATATGGCCTACTAGCCGAGACTCTTCTTTATGTGTGCAGATGTGACGTAATGACTCAATATGGTCTACTAGCCGAGACTCTTCTTTATGTGTGCAGATGTGACGTAACGACTCAATATAGTCTACTAGCCGAGACTCTTCTTTATGTGTGCAGATGTGACGTAACGACTCAATATAGCCTACTAGCCGAGACTCTTTATGTGTGCAGATGTGACGTAATGACTCAATATAGTCTACTAGCCGAGACTCTTCTTTATGTGTACAGATGTGACGTAACGACTCAATATAGCCTACTAGCCGAGACTCTTCTTTATGTGTTCAGATGTGACGTAATGACTCAATATGGCCTACTAGCCGAGACTCTTCTTTATGTGTGCAGATGTGACGTAATGACTCAATATAGCCTACTAGCCGAGACTCTTCTTTATGTGTGCAGATGTGACGTAATGACTCAATATAGTCTACTAGCCGAGACTCTTCTTTATGTGTTCAGATGTGACGTAATGACTCAATATAGCCTACTAGCCGAGACTCTTCTTTATGTGTGCAGATGTGACGTAATGACTCAATATAGCCTACTAGCCGAGACTCTTCTTTATGTGTGCAGATGTGACGTAATGACTCAATATAGTCTACTAGCCGAGACTCTTCTTTATGTGTTCAGATGTGACGTAACTGACTCAATATAGTCTACTAGCCGAGACTCTTCTTTATGTGTGCAGATGTGACGTAACTGACTCAATATAGCCTACTAGCCGAGACTCTTCTTTATGTGTGCAGATGTGACGTAATGACTCAATATATCCTACTAGCCGAGACTCTTCTTTATGTGTGCAGATGTGACGTAATGACTCAATATAGCCTACTAGCCGAGACTCTTCTTTATGTGTGCAGATGTGACGTAATGACTCAATATAGCCTACTAGCCGAGACTCTTCTTTATGTGTGCAGATGTGACGTAACGACTCAATATAGCCTACTAGCCGAGACTCTTCTTTATGTGTGCAGATGTGACGTAATGACTCAATATAGTCTACTAGCCGAGACTCTTCTTTATGTGTGCAGATGTGACGTAATGACTCAATATATCCTACTAGCCGAGACTCTTCTTTATGTGTGCAGATGTGACGTAATGACTCAATATAGCCTACTAGCCGAGACTCTTCTTTATGTGTGCAGATGTGACGTAACGACTCAATATAGTCTACTAGCCGAGACTCTTCTTTATGTGTACAGATGTGACGTAACAACGCAATATAGTCTACTAGCCGAGACTCTTCTTTATGTGTACAGATGTGACGTAACGACTCAATATAGTCTACTAGCCGAGACTCTTCTTTATGTGTACAGATGTGACGTAATGACTCAATATAGTCTACTAGCCGAGACTCTTCTTTATTTGTGCAGATGTGACGTAATGACGCAATGTAGTCCACTAGCCGAGACTCTTCTTTATGTGTGCAGATGTGACGTAATGACTCAATGTAGTCTACTAGCCGAGACTCTTCTTTATGTGTACAGATGTGACGTAATGACTCAATGTAGTCTACTAGCCGAGACTCTTCTTTATGTGTACAGATGTGACGTAATGACTCAATATAGTCTACTAGCCGAGACTCTTCTTTATGTGTACAGATGTGACGTAATGACTCAATATAGTCTACTAGCCGAGACTCTTCTTTATGTGTGCAGATGTGACGTAATGACTCAATATAGTCTACTAGCCGAGACTCTTCTTTATGTTTTCAGATGTGACGTAATGACGCAAAGACATGCTCGAATCTCCCGCGGAAATCCACCAGTACCACTGGAATTAAACACATTATTACAAGCTTACCGCTTTGAATCGAGCCAAAACAAGCAGATAGTTTTGAACACTGGCTGGTTATCTACCTGCTTAAAAAACTTTTTAACCCAAAAAAGTTACGGACTGGAGCTTTAATAACTAATAACAATGTCGCAAATCATACCTAAATATGCAAATTTCTTTCACTTAAACTATATAAATAATCAGGATAAAAATAAAAGATTATAACATTAATTAAAGTTTGATTTATTACATTAAGAATCGCGAGAACAGCTTTAGATCAGGCATACTACTGGGGTCCTATGCTACGACTCATCACTTCACTGCGACTCAGCACTTCACCAAACTACTTCTCTCAGTTTATGTCTATGCTGTTAATAACGAGTCACGCAGGGCTACTCAACAGTGGTACAACTCAAACCTGTCTTAAATAGTCTGAATGCAAACAGTCATTATAGGTGTATCATAGTGACTCAAAATAAGACAAAAACATGGTTTAAAAATGTATTCATGATGTAGGCCTACTTCGCCTTATATACAGTACTGTGGTCAAAAGTCTTAGGCACGTTAGTATGTTCACCCCAAAAAATGGTTTTAAGCCAGTAATTTGTATCTTTTGCTGTAGTGTGTTTGTTGGAAATATCAGTTTACATTTCCAAACAATTATTTGGCCATTAATTGTAATAATTCAGTGAGATTTTTAAATGCACATGGAGTCTGACAACAGCTGGTATAATCCACTCAGAGATCTGATCTCACCATCATCAAGTCCATCTTTAGGCACTTGTGTAAAAATGCTTTGAAGTGATGAGGCTTTAAAAAATAATGTCATAAATAGATTTTATTTATCAATTAACTTCTATTAACTAAATCAAATCAATATTTGGTGTGACCACCCTTTGTGTTTAAAACAGTTTTTTTCCAGGTACACTTGCACATAGTTTTTCAGGTAGTTTGCAGGTCGATTTCTTCAAGAGCCTTGGAGACGTTGCCGCAATTCTTTTGTATTTAGTCTGTCTCAGTTTTTTCTGTTTCTTCATGTAATCCCAGATGGACTCGATGATGGTGAGATCAGATGATCCTGATCATACTGGCTGTTGTCAGACTCCTTGTGCATAAAAAAATTTCACCGGATTATTACAATTAATGGCAAAATGACTGTTTGGAAATGTAAACTGATTTGTCCTACTGACACATTACAGCAAATTATATAAATAATTGGCTTAAAACCATTTTTGAAGGTCGAAAATACTAGCACGCCTAAGACTTTTGCACAGTACTGTACATTTTGTAAATTTTGAACACAAAAAAAGTTACGGACTGCAGCTATAAACTGACATATTTTGCTGTACAACATAAATTATACACGGTCAGATCTCAAACGTGAATTTTGAAGTCGCTGTCTTTTAAAAAAAGGACTACAACCACCACAAGCATTTGAGTTTACATGCTTGATGGGTCAGACAATCATTGTAGTTCTAATGCAGCAATATGTGTCCTTTTAGGGAACATATGACTATAGGCCTACACTTAAGTGAAATCATTATGCAGAGTGTAAAATGAATTAAATATACTGTAAAGCCCTTGGGATTTCTTCATCGTCCTTGTGCAATGATCCTAATAATAGGTTCTTCATGCAGTGTAATTCCAATCTCACAAAGTTACCGGATTTATTTTGGATCCCTGTCCTGATAAATCTCATGGAATTCTTCTCTCTGTTTGTTTATGAGTTCATTCAGTTGAATAAAGCCATTTGCATTATAAATGAATAAGCCAGTGATGGTTCTGAGGGACCAGTGATTTTCTTCCATGCGTGAATTGTGAGCAGTAATCACTCTTGCAGTGGGATTGCTTAGATTTCGTTAATGTATTTAATTATTGAATAGTTTCCAATAGAGTTTAATATTTCTGTGCAGTGCGCACAGGAGCGTTCATAACTCATGGATGCTCTCAGATCCTGCGTATTTCTCCCTTGGCTGATGCCAGGCATAAAATTGAATAAAATATGTGAGAAGCTTTCTAAGGGTCATTATTTTATATGGTTTTCATTGTGTAAGCCAGAAACATGTTAAAATCAGGCTGCAAGATATTTCTAATTTTTACCAATCAAAGAATTCCTGCTGGATAAATTCCAATGTCCTTTATTAATTCACACCATGACTTTTGCAGAAATGTTAATATTTACAGAGGCCGCCCTTTTGCTGATATGAAATTTGAACTGGTGGCATTTGCAATAGAGAGAGCTTTACTGAGACATTAGCGGTGTGAAAGCGTAGATCAGGCTGTCAATAGACCCCAAACCTGGCTGATTTTTCTTCAAGATCTGTCTGATCTATATCGCCCCGTCTCCTGGTGATTATGAGTTCTCATCGGTGCTGCTGTCCAATAGGGAATTTGCTTTTCAAAGGGAAAGGATCAAGAGTCACACTCCAGCAGTTCCATTTGCAACACTATTCTGATCTGAGACTTTCCATCTTGTAGTTATCATTAGTACAAGACTGCCAGGGGAGCAAGACATAAGGAGAAGATTGTCATTCCACTGGTGTCCGTTCACAGGTTGGCTGTTTCACGTCTTGGGGACCAGAAACCTCTCATAGTCTAGGAATATGGCCACATTCACACCGCAACAGAATACAGTTGTTAGTCCTGTATTTGAATGCTTAATACAGTTATGTTCACGCACAGTTCAGTTGTTTACCGCATTCTATAACCAAACTCACACCAACAAATTTTCAGGACTCACAACCGCATTCTCGGAAAACCTGCGCTGTGTGAACGTAACAGGACAACTAGGGCTGCGTTCACACTGTCGTTTTTTTATGGGATTGACAACCGCATCTAATTACAGGTGACTCTCGAAATGTCCCATTAAAACAGTAACTTACAGTAACGTCTTGAATACTGGCTATGTTCACACTGTAAATTTTTGGGATTGATAACCACGTTTACTTACAAGAGTGAGTCTCGAAATGTCCCATTCAAGCAGCAACTCAAATCTCAAATGTCTGTATGTCTGTATGAACATGCAACGAGAGTCGAACCCATATTCTCCGAACTGGACAATTACTTGTCTTCATCTCTTTTTTGTCTTTTTTTGCTGATTGTTAAGCAAATCTTGTAATTCTACACATGCGCATTATTTAACTGTTGAAAGCATGATTAAATTAGCAAAAAACATTTCTTAAGCACATTAGGTGTGGAAGATGTAGCCTTTAGGTTACACTTTATTTTTATTGTCCACTTTAGAAATTCTACTAACTATAAACAAAGACTATCGAATAACACAATGTGCCTCACTCGTATTGTTTTTAATGGGGAAAAGTGCAATGCTCAGTATGATGAAATAAAGGCCATTGCACACTGAGTCTGAAATTCGCGTCTGAAATTTTCGCACGTAAAAAAATAAATACGACCTCACGTTATGTCAATCACGCTTGAACACTGCCTCCGAAACTTTCGTCCGTCATAAAAAAAAGGATCAGGATCAGGTTCGATTTTCTGCGTTTTTCGCATCCGTAGCAAGCAGTTTGAATGGTGTTTGAATGGTGTTTTGACAATTCAGAGCCACCAAATCACGAATACGAAAAAACGCATACGAAAATTTCGGACTCAGTGTGCAATGGCCTTTAGTCTCGCCTTCTAAATAAGAACCAATCGCTGATTGCTAAAGTCTTTGCGTCACTGCAGTGGCAGTTAGAAGCTCTGGGATCAAGCGGCAACATTCTAATCTGAAAAATGAAGCCTACCTAGAAGTGCGAAAAACTGCAATACATGTAAAATCCACTAGGGGCCGGTCCCAAAAGGGAGCAAATGTCCATAGACCCCCATGTTAAAATGTCCGTTTTCACAGCATAAATTTATGTTTTTACAGGTTGGTCCCATGGACTTTTATTGTATTTTTCAATAGGTTCCGAGTGCCTGACAACTGTGAGGGGGGTGAATTTTTTTCTAACTCGTTAGTTTAGATCGTATTTAGATATAAAATATATGACAAATAAGGGCGTGGTTAACTTTGATTGACAGCTTGATTGACAGCTGATAACAGGCTGCGCTGAGTGGAATTCCTGAAATTTGACGGCTCGGCCATGATCTGACCCAACACATTAAACCACCTCTGTGTCCTTTCTAAAAAGATTTTCCAAGATGGCGCCGCCCATACCCCCCATAAACGGCCTCAAATCCATTCTTCAGAAAGTCTATGGGTGACGTCACAGACGCTTTGTACATATTTTTTACAGTCTATGTCTGGGATCTAAACAGTCAGACATGCGCTTGCATTGTTTGATCCAGCCTGAAAAAAATTGTTTACTTGTTTACTGTCATGATTCGAGCGTTTAGAAACAAAATTGATGAGACAGTTGTTGTCAGATTTCTTTGGTGATTTCAAATATGAAATTTAATCTTAAGCTTGGTGAACAGTTTTGGAGAATTTGATGTTTCCCGATTTAAAGAGATAGGAGCGTTTCAAAGATGGCCACCGAGTTAAAGGACTTGTCTTGAAGGGACTTTGCTATAAATAATTTTGCAACTACATGTCATCTAACTCTCATTAGAGTATTAGACTCTTAGGATAGGGTTAGTATAATTTGACGTACTTGCAAAGTTAGTTAGTCAGTAGAATGTCTGTTGGGGAGCATCAAAATAAAGAGTTAGCAGATATAAGCAGACAACTGCTTGTTGTCTTAATTAATAAATATTGCTGTATCATCAGACAATTTGATGAAGTATATCATCCTGTCTAGAGACACACTCATTAGTCTATAGTGTAAATAAAGTGAGTGAGCTAACACAACCCTGTATTGGTAGTTTTTACCTCAGAATAGGAGTTATTAACTATGACTTGTGTATGATTAGTTCAAAAAGAATAAAACCACTTAAGAAGATTGGATTCAACTCTATCAGCATCTTAATCAGTGGGTTGAAGCGCATTAAACTGAACTAATATCTATAAAAAGTAAACGAGTATATGCTTGGGAATCTTCTAAATGGCTATTCACCAAATGAGTGATACAGTTAATAGCATCCTCAGTGCCCCGTCCAACCTATGCTAACTGAAATGGGTCAAGGAATGATTTAACCTGATCCTTTAAGACAGTTACAACAAGTCTTTCAAAGCATAACATTTGAAGTCAAAGCCACATGTCTAAAATCACAATTCTCAACTGGGCATGTTTTCTTGGGAACAGGTGTATTTATAGATTTTCTTCCACAAAGGTGAATAATATGTGAGTCCAAAGATTTCTTGAAGATGGGGCAAAATGCTGGAGTGCGTTCATTTGCACAAGTCTTTAGCAAAAAAGACTAAATTCCATCAGGACCCATGGATTTTTTAGTACATATATACCTCTAAATATCGAGCTTTGTGGGGCTAGCTCTAGCCTGTGACCTGAATTACATATAATATGGTCCAGAGTACACATTTGCTCCACCGGTGACTCAAACCTAAGGAAAAAATCATTCAGGTCATTTGATCTTTTTTTTTTTTGACATTGCTAGTTACAAGCCTTTTTCTAATGCGTGCCATATTAGTTACTACTTTCATAGCATCCCACAATGTTTTGGAGTCCCCTGAAATAAAGTTTTGTTCTATAGTATCTCTATGCTTTTTCTTTGCCCCCTTTAATAACAAATTTAATTTCTTTTGGACTGATTTTAGTTCAATTTTGTCTTGATTAATAAAAGCCAACGTCGTCTTATTTTAACACTCATTAACTTCTTTTGTTATAACTTTTGTTATTAGGAAATACAGTTACAGTTTTCTTCTCCACAACTGTGTCCACACAAAAGTGTAAGGGTTTGGGTCACCTCGGTTTGGTTTATATCTGGTTTGATGACAGAGCTCCCGGTGTGTCATGTGTTTGTGTTTAGTCTGGTTTGTTGTGAGCACATGGCTTGTCTTGTATTCCTTTTGCCATGTGTTCTCTTGTCAATTGTCTGGCCCTTCCCATCTTGTATCCTGATTATTGATTAATTTTCCCCACCTGCCTTGTTCTTTACCTTCTTATGTTTGCTTCCTTAGTCTCCCTGTGTTTGCAGTCCTGTGCTGGTTCGTTGTCTCCCTCGTGTTTCGTGTTTGATGCCATATCCCTGTCTTGTTTCCCCCCCACGGGGAATTTTGGTTTGTAGTTTTGTTTAATAAAGATCCTGAGTTTCCCGCACATGAATCCTCGCATCTTGAATCAACCCATTCCGTGACAAAAAGTTAATATCAGTTATAGTTTCTGTAGCAACCTCAATGTCCATCTCATCATGAAAAAGTTCCCAGTACGTAGATGCAAAAGAGCCCTTTAATTTCTCAATACTATCATTGGACCAAACAGAAACTGTCTTTGTCTGTGGCTTGGTCCTTTTTAAAAATGTTCTATAAGTTGGAATCAAGTGAATTGTGTTATGATCACAATTCAGTGTAAAAGTATAACATGTATAGTGGCAGTGGAAGTGGGTCGATTTAAAGGTACACCTGAACATTTACGTCTCCAGGTTGTGAAGGATGAATTTCACTTTGTTTTTTATTGTCCTTTATACCGCGATTTAAGGAACCTTCTTTTTGAATCAATTCAGTTAAAAAATCCTGATATATTTTGGAAATATGAAGGGTAGATTTTGTGCTGGCTGTTTGAAAATGATGTTTTTGCTTTGGCAAAATTGATAGAAATGGCCTGGTATCGGCGGCTAAGTATTTTGTATCCCATATTAAAAGCTCTATTTGTATATGTACTCATTTTTAGTTATGCTATGTTGGGTGTTGTGTTATGTCACGTGGCTATTTGGAGATATTGGTGAAATTATTACCATGAGAGCTAGGCACCATGGTGTTTGACATTTAAATAAACAAATCAATCAATCAAAAAAAAAAAATATATATATATATATAGTATAAATGTATTTCATTTTATTCACCCATATGATCTGAAATATTTAGTTTCATCATAAATTTATAAATTTCATTCATTTAGTTTTTTGAACACCTTGCAATGAACAGGAACACACTGGGCAGAGGATGATTGTGATGGGACATCCAGAGTGTTTATTTGAGGTATTCAGTCTGGTGTGGACTGCTCTGATGGCGAGACCCATCATTAATTGGTATTCGTCTCCTCCTCTGACAACACACTTCATCAAGTAGTCTTCTGTCTCATCAGAATCGAGGAGCCATCACCGTGGGCAGCGTCTTGATAAATCTCACTTGCTGTTATTTTCTTTAGCTGCATAACTAAAATTACATTCATAGTCGTGGGAGGATGAATCTCAGGGATCTCTTAGAAACCAGAGAGTGTGTTTCTCAAACACAACATCATATGTTAAAGCACAGTTAATAACAGCAGCCTTTTTTATTTGATATCTTCACTCCATTCTGTCATTTTATGTGATGACCCATATATATATATATACTTGAGTTGCTGCTTGTTTACTTGTTTAAAATGAGTCTACCACCGCTCGTGAATGTTTGTTGCAACTTAATTGAATTGCATGAAAAATTATTTAAATATGGTAAACAAAAGTTTGTTTGTTTTGCATTGAGACTTCACATTTCATTAGTTTGATTAGGGGATTCCCAGTTTTCAACATGCTTTGTATGGGGCTGAATGGGAAGAGGAAATTATATATTGTAAGTTATCTGGTAACACTTTACAATAAGGTTCATTAGTTATATTAACATTACTTAATGTATTATCTAACATCAACTATCAACATTTGTTACAGTATTTATTAATCTTTGTTAATGTTAGTTAATAAAAATCCAGCTGTTCATTGTATGTTCATGTTCATTATTAACTAATGTTAACAAATACAACCTTTGATTTGATTTTAATAATGTATTAGTAAATGTTGAAAATAATATTAACTAAGATTAATTAATGCTGTAGAAGTATTGTTCATTCTTAGTTCATGTTTACTAAGGTAGATAACTAATGTTAACTAATGAACCTTATTGTTATATGTGTTACCACCAGTTATTTGGTATGTTTTTAACCAGATGAGAAAAGCGTGTTAGAGTTAAATGTTCTTTATGAATGTGGATTTAGATGAATTTCTGTTTTTAGGTTTTCCACTGAGATGAAGAGCGGAGCTTTGGTTGCAAATATGCTAATGCAAGTGAATATTATATTAGATAATATAACCGTTTTATCTTCGTTGCGCTTCCACTGCACATGTTGGCTTCTTTATTTCTTGTTCAATGTTTCAAAAAAGATTTTGCTTTATAACTTTTTATGCGTAATTTGACTAATTTCAGTTAAGTTTCCGCTTCACTGAGCAGTTTAGTTTAATGTTAAAGAAACCCACTATCAGCATGTAGAACCACTGAACACAATGGCATTAAGGATTTGATGTGGTATTCCATTTTATCAACAAAGATCCTTGATTTATTTACACTGTGTGTTATTTGGAAATGTCAGTTGTGATGCTGAAGTTGATGGAGTTCATCTGTGATGTTCATCTGCTTAATTAGACAAAAAGATTCTGCTTCATTATACATCTTTTAAAAAGTTTCATCAAAGCAGTTCAGTGGGATGTAAAGACACAACACGCATTAACCCAGCTAACCCAGTGGCTTCACTGTGATGTATGAGCCTGCAGAATAACTTTCATGTGAAATTAATTACACACATAGTGGACCCTATAATTTTCACGTGGAGAACCCAAATTGTGAGACGGCTGGATACATCAAGCTGGACTGATTAGCATACACTGTTATCTGTGAGATTTATGTGCTCTCATTTGCTTTGAGACTAAAATGAAACACACAAAAAGGATGGAGAAGAAAAAAAAAGGCAGGTTCTGATGCCTAGTTCAAGTGAATCTGGTTATCTGGGAATACGATATTCTTCTTCACTGTAAATAAGTTTATAATAAATAGAAAATACAAGTTTTTCTACTTCAAAATTTAATGTTTAATGTGTTACTTGGTGTTTCTTTGTAATTATTAGCGAGTTCTAAAGTCATAATTTTGACTTTTTAAATCCTAATTTTGACACTTTAATTCAAGATTTTGACTATTTAAGTCATAATTTCGATTTTTTCATCTCTTACTTTTGATTTAGCATGTCATAATTTAGATATTTTTTTTGTCATGCATACGACCAGAATATGATATTTGTGGCGGAAATTGGCTTACAAATATTAATATTGATATTGTGTTTTTTATTTTTATTTTTTTCTATTGGACAATATTATCACATTTTGAGATGTTGAGATCTCTGAAACTCTAAAAGAGACGTGAGAAGATTGTGAGATTACACTACTAGGGTCTGTTTGTCAGTAATAAAAATTAATTAACTTATACACTCAAAAAAATGATTCTTGCCACTAATTGAATTTAAGCAAAACAATTTAAATAGAATATATTTAAAAATGTATGAAAATAACCATTATTGTTGCGAATTACTCTTACACAACATGAATGTAATGGATCCAAGTCCAAACTGATCAAATTGCATACACTATACTTGATTTATTGATGTAAGGGGCAAATGCAGATGTAGCGCATGCGCACTAGAGTAAAAAAAAAAAAAAAAAAAAAAAAAAACACTGTGAACAGTGTGAAGGCGGCAAGTCGTTGGAGGCGTCAACGATTTGACTGAACACTGAACAGAAACAGATGTGGAATATTCGACAAGGTAAGATATTTTATATATTTATTACTGATTTCAACATCAACTCTTTTTTTATAACTTAATCGATCTGATTTAATTTATATCTTAGTTTCGTCGTGACTGCACTTCAGACGAATGAACTGTTTTGGCCTTTCCAGTTAACGTAGCAGCTAACGTTATATAAAAGAGTAACGTTAACGTAAACTGATATTTTTTTTAAAGATTTATTGTCGACTGACTGTGCATCATTTTTCCATTTAGGCAGAATAACTTCGCGTAACAGTTATGGTTTTTGATAACTGCTCCGTGATCTCGACAAAACGTTGCAAACACAGTCAATCGAAGGCTACAGGCTAGTTAGGCCTGCTAACGTTATATGAAGGTTAATACAGGTAAAATTGTATAGGATTTCTCGTTAAAACAAATATCTTAAAACATATTTGTAACTTTGATCATTTTAAGATATAGGCCTACGGTCGACTGACTACGTGTGCGTCATTTTTAATTACAACTTGTCATCTCGACGTAGGCCTAACGTTACATTTTAATTTTCTTGAAAAATCCTTTGAATATGCAAAAGTTAAAAACATACTTGATCTACCTGAAAGTTATCTACATGCAAAGGTTTATAGGATTCCATGAAGTGGAACATGCTTTCTTTTTTCATGCTGAGTTGTAATTTCGTTACAATAAAATGTCTTTTGCTATTTATTTCAGAGTTCTCATCGATGTGACATTATTCCACCATTTCCAGCTCCTGTTTGGCACAATCACTCAATTACAGTATGTGTAGTTTCTTCTTTTGTAATCAATTTAAACTTGACTTGTTTTCATTTCTTTGCAAAAGTGTGATGTCTGTTGTTTTCTCTCTCTCTTTGAAATACAGATAAATGACTTTTGGGAATGTGGCACAGAATTATCCAGTAGGTATGAGTTATTGAAACATTCTAAGCTTAAACATGGACATTTTGGGACAAGAATAAATTGTTAATTACTATAAATTTCTCCACAGTAGGCCTATATTTCATGCAAATCTTCATTTCATTTCCTTTTTTTTTGTTGCAGAATTCATAAACTGTGCCACTTCTGTTCTTGGCGCAGCTGGACAGATACACTATTAATGGCAATTACAGACAAGGTAAACTGCATAATATAATTTTGTATAACTAATTGCAAATATTGTATATATAAAAATATATATAATCACATAAAATATACTATAATCAGTGTTTTTTATATTGTCATAATTTAGTGCGATGACATGCACATCTGTGTGTACCAACACTCAGGAAATAACAACACTCGTCAAATAAATTGAGGTTTGTATATGTACTTTTTGTAATGACCTAAGCATATTGCCAGTCTGTATGTTACCAATATTTCAGTGAAACACTTCAGTGTTAATTATTGAGAGAGAAAAAAATGTTTTAATTATTTGTTTGTTTTTTGTTTTGACTGCAATCCTTAATAGGCTGAGAGAAGAATTTCGGAGACCATTCTGGGGCTTTTAGAGATCCGTTAAGAAGGTGCTGGTGCTAAGGACAAGCCAGAGGATGTTGGAGTAGTGATAGAGGGTGTCGAGAGTGATTCCTTTGGATTGGTAATGCTGTTCGGACTGATCTACGCTCTTAATTCCACCACCAAAACTAAGATTGGACATTCTTGGCTGGACAACTTTTTTCTGTGTGCAGCATACTCCATATCTTGATCAGTGAGTTGGACAATTACTTCTGGCCAAAATTTTTAAATGTGTTATATGTAAAAAAAATTAAACAAAAGTAGGAAGATGGGTACCAATTACATTCGTGTTTAATTTTTTTTTATTATTCTCTATCCAAGTGTCCTGAATGTTTATTTGTTCTACAAATATTTAGGAAGATGTGTACTAATTACATTAGTGTTTTAAAGGAACACCCCGACTTTTTTGGGGACTTTAGTTTATTCACTCTATCCCCTAGAGTTAGATAAGTCAATACATACCCTTTTCATCTCCGTTCTTGCTGTAACTCTTTCTGACGCACACAGCTCTAGCCTAGCTTAGCACAAAGACTGGAAGTAAACGGCTCCAGCTAGCATACTGCTACCAAAAAGTGACAAAATAACGCCAACATTTTTCTATTTACATGTTGTGATTGTCACAGTGTGTACAAATAACAAGGTCATATGAGACACAGACATCTTTTAACCAGTGCTGTAGCGGCGCGTCGACGTTTTGACGTCAAAATTATGTCGACGCCATATTTTTGCGTTCGACACTTCTTCATTTATTTATTTTTTGCACCGTTTCCGGCAGTACAGCTCGCCAACACACGTGGGAGACCGAAACATTGCAGAATGGAGGACGAAGACCACTAGAAGTCAATGTGCTTTCCATTAAATGAATCGCACACAGTAAACAAATCCTTAACAAAAAAAACCGTTGCAATTTACACGCGCAAACTGTGTACGGTGAGACGTACGGCTCGGGCAGATTCGGCTTGCAGTCGCTTATCATTGGACGCGGTGCCGCGCGTGCTTTTACAAAAGAAGCCGTGCACACAGCCAAGCGAAATGGGGTCTTGCGCACCCAACGCGCCATTTTTGCCGCGCGCTCGTGCGTACGCGTCGAGTATAAACAAGGCTTTGCTCCGTGTCAGCGTGCGCTCTGATCAGTAAAGGGACACAGACTCTCCCGAATCATCTCCAGCAGGAGCACCACTAACTCCGCCTCCGTTTCCCTCGGAAGCTGATATTAGTATTTAAACATTCTCTATGATACAAAATGTTTGTACAAAATATTTTAATAACACGGTTTTGGTGGTTATAGAGTTCTAATGACGGTGTTCAAATACATAACATTAGACTAGCGTTAGCCAGCTTATACAGTATCATGATTCAGTACGCTAGTTCATATTTATTTATTTGAGATACATTATGGTTTTTTATTAATCGAGCAGCAGAAAAATAATCTTTATATTAATCGTCCAATTAGTCGACTAATCGATAAAATAATCGCCCAACTAATCGTTTTGTTAATAATCGTTTACCCCAGCCCTAATACATACTGGGAACTATATTCTCAGAAGGCGAAGCACTGCTACTTGGGCGGAGTGATTTGCTCCCAGCACCTGAGAAGCCCCGTGGTTAGGAGCAGAGAGTAAATGGCGGAGTGATTAGCACAACACTCTGAGCAAACTCTCTCTCTGCGTTATTTTGTCACTTACTGGGAGCAGTATGCTAGCTGGAGCCATTTACTTCCAGCCTTTGTGCTAAGCTAGGCTAGCGGTGTGTGTGTCAGACAGAGTTACGGGACGCACAGAGATGAAAAGGGTATGTGTGAACTTATCTAACTCTGGGGGATACAGTGAATAAGCTAAAGTCACAAAAAGTTGTCGTGTTCCCTTAATTTCCAGATCAGAAGAAAGCAGACATTGATTACTGTACTATGCAGTGATATTAAAATGTTTATCTTGAAAATGTGAAAAGAATATTTGATGTTGAAATGTGGATCCCTGTTACTTGGCTGTAAAGTGTAACATAAGTAATAAACACAGAAAGTACAGTTTGGGAGGATGCATAAAACTAAACACTTGCATTAATTTGTAAAGTGCTGTATTATGTATGTCCTGCTTGGATTTTTTGTTTCTTTTGTCAGACTGAATGTTTCTTTTGACTTATGGAGCAATTGCACACAATAAATGTTTGAAAATGTAACATGTTTTTGTCTTTGACTGTTTATTCAATAGAATTAAGGTAATGTAAGATAGTTATGTAAATCAAGTAACAACAATTTATTTGAAATGAGTAAAGTTTATTTAATACACAATCTTAAATCACAGATGATCAGTTCACATAACGCTTATTTAATTCATTCACGTCAACTGAACATGACGCTGAAGCTTAAATAAAATGTTAACTTTTACGTTGGATTTATGTGATTAAATTGGATGGAAAATTGACACGTAATTGAAATACATAAGTTTTAACTTTTGGGGTTAAATATTTTTTTGAGTGTAGTTTACCCAAAAATGTCAGTAAAAACCACTGCCATATCATATGGAGTTCAACCAAATGGATTTTAATTAAACTTTAATGTTTTGTTTTCCACAGAAGAAAGCAGTCATACAGGTTTGGAATGACACGAGGGCAAGTAAGTGATGAAAATAATTAACTATTCCTTAAAGATCAATTCATAATTCCTTGAAAATCTCAATTTAATGTATTTTTTTTTTCTAAGAAGATAGATAGATTGACATACAGACAGACAGATGAATAGAATATCAGATTGTGGAGATGCTAAATCAAACCGCACACAAAGTCTCTTGTTTGTTCCACCAAAAAAAAAAGATGATAAAAAGGCAGATTTAGTAGGTTTTTGTAAGGCCCTTTGGGGGATTCTGGAGAGATCCTGTTGTTCTGAATCACACAAGAATATGAGCTGGATTATTGTTCTAACGCAAGCACCAGCTGTGAAACAATTGCCGCCCCATGCAACAATCCCTGGAGTCTTTCATTTCCTCTGATAATAGTGTCTTTATATTGCATCCTTGTTTTTGTTTTGTTTTTTGTGGTTACATTTCGGAGTCATCTCATGCACATATACCGTCTCTTTGAGTGTGTTTTTTTTTTTTTGCTTGTCTTCCTAGGTCTCAAACACATAACTGGTGACAAGTGAGTCTGGTTTGAAGGTGGGGCGTAATTGTCATATGCGATTGGGGAGAGACAGAGAGATGATTACAACAGATGCAGCAGTGCCAAAGGGCGTTCAGGTTCCTATCCCTGATCTCTCATCCTCATTAAGGGTGTAACTCACTCCATCTCGACACCATCAGTCTGCCAGCTCAGTGTACTGACACGACTCTCACTTTACAAAACCCTCAGGAGTTTCACTCCTCGTGCTAAATGTAGGGCAGAGCATTGGGGAAGATAGACATTCACAACTTTGCACTTCTAATTACGTCTCCAGGAAACTATTTCTTGCTTGGTTTATGACAGCTGAGCTGACGCCAGAGGGAGGCATTAGGGGGCAGTGACGTACTGTACTCACCCATAATGACTTGTCAAATATGAGGGAAAAATTAATTTGACCAAACAAAATATTCAGGATATTTCACTCAAATTAGCTCAATCGACTGCATGTTGAAGCTGCCTACTGCTGGTCTAGGATTAGTTTTAGTTTAACACCCGTAGCACATCTATACAGGTGGAGCTGGGGAGGTGGAGGGTTTCTGAAAGCGTGCAGCGGACTGCTAACAGCAACCAGCATTTGAATGTCGAGCCACAGCTCATTGACCGCTGATGCAACAGCAACCAATCGGATGCGCTATGTAGATAATGATGTGATCGCTAGTGATGTAGTACTCGAGACTCGGACTCGTCTCAGACTTGGTCTTGACTCAGACTCGGCATAGGCGGTCTCGTCCCCATCACTAGTTAATACTGCTCCTCTAAACAATTCCCAATCTAGCTTAGTCTGTAGGCCTAACTGTTGATTATTAAACACAAATAATTGTTATGAAAAACAACGGACTAGGTCTCGACTCAGACTCGACCATTCAAAGACTCGGTCTTGACTCGGACTCGGCATGGGCGGTCTCGTCCCCATCACTAGTGATCGCTATAAATGAGTTCAGGACCTATCAGCCTGCGCCATCTAGAGTTGCATGCCAGAATTAGCTAGGTTTATAATAATAATTAGTTAAAATTAAAATATTAAGATTTAAATGTTGGTTTTGTCTTAGGCATGTTAGTATTTTCACCAAAATAAACAAATCAGGTTTTAAGCCAATGGTTTTATTTATATCGTTTGCTGTAGTGTGTCAGTAGGAAAAATCAGTTTCCATTTACAAACATTCCTTTTGCCATTAATTATAATAATCTGCCTGAAAAGATTATTTACCGATGTGTAGGAAGGCCAAGTTTAGTAAGAGTTTTGTTCCTGTATCTATACGAGCTCTAAATACATAGGAAATCAGCCTTTAATACGTCAGGTATGCTCTCTGGGTTTTTAATTTTTTTTTTTTAGATGTTTATATTTTGATGTTCTTAATATGTTATACAGGTGTGTTTGTATTATGTACGCATCTATGGTGGAAACAAATTTCAACTCGAGGACAAATAAATAAATCAATCAATCAAAAACTATGCGAAATTGTACCAACAAAAGCTGTTTTAAACACAAACGGTGGTCACACCAAATATTGATTTGATTTAGGTGATTTAGTGAGGTAAGAATCCTCATTTTACAGCATTTTTACACAAGTGCCTAAAACATTTTACACTACTGTAGCTTTGCAAGTATGTTTCTTCAGGCGTCTTGGAGACGTTGCTGCAGTATTTCTGGATTTAGTCGGTCTCAGTTCTTTCTGTTTCTTCATGTAAACACAGACAGACTCGATGATGGTGAGATCAGATCTCCATGTGGAGCACCAGCTGTCGTCAGACTCCTCGTGCATACAAAAATCATTACAATTAATAGCAGAAAATGAATGTTTGGAAACATGAACTGGTATTTCCCACTGACACACTAGAGCAAAAGATATAAATAACTGGCTTAAAACTTTTGGTGAAAATACCAACTTGATACAGTACTGTATGAACAGCTGATAAAACTTGTATTTTCACCACTGAACACTTTAGCAAAGCATCGATGCTCTATACTTAATGTGTGAGATCTGTCAGTGTTATCTCTGTGAGTCTCGCTGATGTCGCTTGAGATAACGTTCTTACAAACACTCGTTCCTGTGCAGTCCATCCACGATCTGCTCACGATTTAGAGCTGTTTACATGCATCATGTATATTTACAGCTTCACATTTATAGTCTAAAGAGACATCTCTTCTCCTGTCGCCTATTGGAGACAGTTGCCTTTGGAAACCATTAAGCATGTATATATTTTTAAAAGGCATACATGAATTGAATGTGATGACAGTGGTGCAGACACCCACATGATATCATTTTTTTGACTCGCATTTGACAGTTGTCACATGAATTCAGTGGATGTGTAATATACTATTCATTGCTTTAGTGTTTGTGATTTGAGTTTGTTTTCCCCATCATATGAGAGGCTGTATATTTTTTTTCTTGCATAATAGATGATATAAAGATGCTATGGATTCGTCCACTGAGACGAACAGCTCATAAGGAATGCATTTGCATAAGGAATTTGCATTGCATTAATGTTTATTAATACAGCAAAAAGTTCATTCAGCACAAATTTGATTCAATCTAAAAGATATAAATAAGGCAAAACTAGAGCAGAGGCCTAGAAAATGGAATATTTAGTTTAGATCTGTTATTACCTAGATCAAGAAAGTAAAATGATTTCATTTCACTTTGATTCCTCGTTGACAGGTGTCAGTCACGGCGACCATGCATTCTGTTATGATATTAGCAAACACTGGCTGTGGATTTTAAAGACTGGATTATTTTTATTACAGTATTTATTTACTTGCTTAAATGCTTATGGATTTTTTAGTATTTTTTTAAGATTAAAAGCAACTGTTAGCATTGAAGTGTTGAAAAAATGTTTGCTTTTTACTGTAGGCTTTTATGAAGCAACCATTCCATAGCTTCTTACAACATCTAGTCTTAATAGCGTGTGGCTTCTCAAGTAAATTAATCTTGTTTCACAGACTTTTAGATACTTTTTTTAATAAAACTTTTTTTAGCAGTGCAAGAATCATACATGTCGAGATATTTCAGTAAGAGAATGGGAACTGATGTACATTGAAGATTGATCCTCAAACAAAATGGATATTGTTTAAATGGACAACATTATAAACAGTAACTCGAATTATTTTTTTTCTTTTTTTTTTTGCCAAGAAAATGAAATAATATTTGACTGCAAGTGGTGCAAATAAAGCAAGGAGTGTATCCATTTATAAAAGCTTTGAAGCTCCTGCTTTTTCCTGACCGCTCCTGCTTTGAAAGCAGATACTGAACAGCTGAATGTATTTTGTATGCGGTGAAATCTCTGAACCCCTTTGCCCACTGATTCATTCAAACTAATTAATCTCTCTGCAAGTTTTGTCACCCAAGGCCATGCACTAGATGAAAGATCACTGGAGAAAAAAAGAAAAAGTGACGGGCTGGAGTGCAAGAAACCCTAATTATGGTGAACAATGTCTAAAGAGATTTCTTTAATGATGCATTGTACTAGTTATCAGTGAGTTATGTTGTTGTATGAGAAACACACTCAGAACATTACTGACAGACTGGGAAAAGAGGTGCTGCAACATGTCAAATATGTGAATATTCAAGCATGAAAACCTGTTCTAGTTGGCCAAAAAACAAAATCAAGACTTCACGACACAATAGTTCCTCTTTAATATCATTTAAAGTGCATTTTTGTTTAGCCTGACTAGCAGATCATCCAACATCCGTAATGTTAGTATGAGCCGGACCCATTTGGTTATCAGGATTCACAGCATCCCTGACTTTCAACCGCAATACTCTTCGCAATCCAAGCTGAATCCTTGCTGATATGTTCTACAGCTTCATCTTGCATGTCTAGGACTTTGAAATTCATCATCAAGCTCGGTTTGCATTATGAATACCTGACACACTTGGGAAATGGGTTTTAGAGAATAAGTCAGAAGCAATAGATTTCGAAATATATCATTTTTTTGTAGTATATGCCTGTCTTCAAATCGAGTGCACATATGGTGGTAGCACAGCGGGAGGAATCTGACCTCATAGCACAAAAGGTGCAGGTTTTAAAACTTCCACTGAATTTCAAGTAACCGAGTCAATCTCTTCAAGAGGATCTCACAAACTAAGAAAAAAACAGTCCACAATGTTCCACAACAAGGATCGATGGACAACCAGTCGCAGGTTCCACAGGTTTTTGGAAATTAGATTTTGTGGTGTCTCCCAAAAGGAAAAACTATGATATTAGAGCTTAGACATGTTGCAGATACGTTGAGCTTTGGTGCTCTTTTAGGAGCCTTAAGTTTGAATCTGACCTGAGTGGAATATTCATCTCCCTAGTAACTTATTTCTGCCTTCTCTCTAAAAAAGTGCAAAACATTTTATATGATTTGCAAATAAGCACGAGAGTGTGCAATATTGCTTGTCTTTCCTTAATTCCATTTTTAAATTATTGCTATTCTCCTATAAACTTTTAAGATTCTGCTAAGTTTAGCTCTTAGTTTGAAACTGAGGATGAATATGCTCTGTTAATATTGTAATATTATAAATACAGAAAAGAAACTGCTATAGTTTAATTTGTTGGATTCCATAACTTAATTTTGGCAATTACAATTGCTACCAGTGTTGTTATTGTTAAAGAAAATTAAAATTATTAAAAAACTTTTTTTTAAATAAAGCTTAAATCAAATTAAATATAAATATTAGATGAAAAATGTTTAACTGGCAAATAAGTTTAAAAATATATATATATTTTTAGAGCGATATGATGTGGGCGACCAATAGGAGTGAAGAAGCTGGAGCTGATGTGAGTTATCTCTGTACTTATCCTGTGAGATACTGCAGTCGAGCATCAGCCAGATGGAGGAGTTCGTGTTACTGTGAGTGATGTCACTGTTCTATATGATTTGTCTCTTCCCTCAAGGCATACTGTATACTAAAAAAAAAATTAACATGCCAGCCAGAAATTGTCAACAATTTCATTGTTAATGAGTTTGACTCGTGCATTGACAATTATCTTGTTTATGATGTGATGTATTATGCTCTGCTGCAGGACCGTGCATAGACCTTTTAAGGGGCATGTGCTGAAACTAAAAAAGGGCACCCCCTCCCTTTTTTTCTACCAAGTAATCAAAATTCATATAAGTACAAAAAAAAGTTATATCAGTTATAATTATTTTTATAAATGTTATAGTTCTTATATATATATATATATATATATATATATATATATATATATATATTATATATATATATATATATATATATATATATATATATATATATATATATCATTTTTCTCTGCTCTGCAGAACAAAGTTCAATAAAATATTTGTTTAGCTATTCTGTTTGGTTTAATAAGCTAATTTGTATTATTTGGTTAAAATTGCTCTAACTTCCCCTCTTCTAAATGTCACACATAAACATGAGTCAAGTATTTTTGACAAACTATTTGAAATATAATTTAAATAATTATGTCCAACTCAAATCCAGATTATAAGAAACTATACCCATGCCATTAATATAGCATATCCAACATGTATCTGCCTACCTGGCAAAAACTTGATACTGTGGAGGACCAGGCATTTATTAGTTTCTTGAAGGTCCCTTGTTCACTACACTTTCCCTAAAATAAGCCAGCAATGAAAATAAATAAATAAAGCAATGTGAAAAGTACAGTTGCATTGAAAAGGAGTACTGAACTGGTGTAATGATGCTGAAAATTCAGCTTTGATCACAGATATAAATTACTTTTTAAAATATTTAAATAGTAAACAGTTATTTTAGATTGTAAAAATAGTTCACAATATTATTGTTTTTGCTGTATTTTGGATCAAATAAATTAAGCATTGGAATGAATTAAATAATGGATTACATTCTGCATGATAAAATATAAAGATTTCACAGTGATCTTCTATAATGTTTTTTTTTTTACTACTACAACATTACTGGAGTAAAACCATGTTTTACTACAATTATACATGTGAGGACGAGCGGAGAGTATAGAATAATAATAAAAAACTACATTGCACGTGCATATCAACAGCCTTGAATTAACCATAATTTAATATTACCATAACAAGATGAAATGTTAATAAATTAAGTGTATCAGCAATCATAAATCAAAGAAGAAAATTTCTTAGAAATATGACCTAGGTGACGAGGATCACTCGTCGCTTTGTGTAGTTTCAGTACAAAACAGCACGGGGGCGCGCCTGTGCTTATGATTTTCCGATGCTAAAAACAAAGTATATGTTGTTGTATTATGAATATATCGTTAACATTTTACAAAAGTCAAACTCAAATACAGTTACGGGTTTTTTGACCAGCGAATGCGTGCAAATGTGCATTTTGTCCGTCATTAAAACGGCGCCGGCGGCATAGGCTACATTTTCATCAACGGATTACTAGTTTGTTAGACGCTCAGTTTTTCCTGTTGTAAAATACATTTGACCAAAATCGCATTTTCTAAAAGCTGAAATGCTACTTTATGCACAGGCTATTTAAGTGTAGGCTATGTATTGACTAACGTTGCTAGCCTAGACCTCCCTCTCAGGTCCCACATGTTTCAGTCAGACATGAAATAAATAAAATATGAGCTTTTATAGACAAAGTGTTTAGTACTTATTCAAACAACAAGATGTTTACCCTTGAAAAACTTCGTTCAGCTGCTGTCTGCTGTGCGGCTGCGGCGGAGCTTCATTTCATTCAGTCACGATAGCGGGGGCGGAGTTATCAGCTTTACTGACAGTTTGAGGATCGAACAAGATTTACACAAGCTCTTTTTAAGAACTGTCATTGGCTAAATATTTTAAAACAGACAGACAGACGTAAAGGGTGACCAATAGCATTGATTTATATAAGAAAAAAAAAAAACACCACCAAAGAAAGGGCACTTCGAGTGTAAGAGCAAAAAGGGCATGTGCTCTGCACAGGTTGAGCCCTACCTGTGCACGTGCCTGCTCTGCTGCAATGTATATCCAAATGCTTCCCCCTGCAGAGTACAGTATTCGTTTGAGCTGCATGAAATTAGCTTACATAATGACATCTTATTTTCACTGGCAATACATCTAATTTATGAGGTTTTCATTGGCCAGTTGCACATCAGGCGGCAAGAACGCCTACAGCCCAGCGACCTGCACTGTAAAAATATTTTAGCAATTTAGTTATTTCAACTTATTTTTTTAACTAGATTGTCCAGACAGCAATAAATTTTAAGTTTTCTTGTCCTCAACTTATCGAAATAAGTTAGTTAAACTAAAAAAAACCCATGCAAAAAGATAACTCAAAATAATGAGTTAACTTTTTTTACAGTGCGTGATCTCCAGCAATAAAACAGCTGAGCGTGGCTTAAATTTGTGTTATAAGTACATCGTTTTTGTGGATTTGCAATGTCACACAGGTAAATCTAGGAGGTTTGGCCTGTTGAATGTGTTTCTATAAATGCGGGCGAAGTACACAGGGTGCTTTCATATTTTATGGACTCTGGCCCTGATGCTTTTATCATCCTCTCACATGGACAATGACTGCATCACTATAAACACAGCACGGGGCCAGCTGTCCCCGGAGTCCGCAATCGCACTGTAATTTGGATTTGATTTATTTTCCCTTTCGGATATCAAATGGAAGAAGGTCACCTGTCAGGGTTATTGATGTGTTTTTGAGTACATAATTAGTTGTACCAGGGGGAATTCATGATGGATACAGGAAGACAGAGGATAAATATATTGAATGAAAAAAAAGTTCACAGTCTACCAACTCCATTGCATTGTCAGTCTTTGAAGCTGTTCATTACTATGTACATCAGTTTGTTTTGTACTGGATTCACTGACAAATGAAAATGCAAAGCAGGGGTTTGGCTGGTTAGCATGGTCCAGTTAGCCACTGTACTCATATGCCATAAATAGTCACAATAAATATATTTATTATGTTGAACTTGCATGTGATGTTTTGATAGCTTGATAAGATATAAATTAATACAATTTTACGGTGGCCGAGAGAGCTCAGCTGCAACTGAAGAAAACACATGCAAATAGAAAAAACACCAGTAAATTAAGAAATATCTTCATCAGTTTCACAACACATGTGCTGCAAATACTCACAATCCAACCACATACAGAAACGCGCTGCTAATACTCACAACGCAACCAAAAAGAGAAATGTGCTGCAAAGACTCACAACGCAAACACAGAAACGCACTGCTAATACTCACAACACAACCAAATACAGAAACGCGCTGGAAATACTCATAACGCAACCAAATACAGACACAGAACTCACAACGCATCCAAATACAGACACAGAACTCACAACGCAACCAAATACAGAAACGCGCTGCAAATACTCACAACACAACCAAATACTCACAACGCAACCATATAAACGCACTGCTAATACTCACAACACAACCAAATACAGAAACGCACCTCAAATACTCACAACACAACCAAATACTAACAACGCAACCATATAAACGCACTACTAATATTCACAACGCAACCAAAAACAGAAACACGTTGCAAATACTCAAAACGCAACCATATAAACGCACTACTAATACTCACAACACAACCAAATACAGAAACGCACTGCAAATACTCACAACGCATCCATATAAACGCACTGCTAATACTCACATCAGAACCAAAAACAGAAACGCATTGCAAATACTCACAACGCAACCAAATACAGAAACGCGTTGCAAATACTCACAACACAACCAAATACAGAAACGCACTGCAAATACTCACAACGCATCCATATAAACGCACTGCTAATACTCACATCGCAACCAAAAACAGAAACGCATTGCAAATACTCACAACGCAACCAAATACAGAAACGCGCTGCAAATACTCACAACACAACCAAATACTCACAACACAACCATATAAACGCATTGCTAATACTCACAACACAACCAAATACAGAAACGCACCTCAAATACTCACAACACAACCAAATACTCACAACGCAACCATATAAATGCACTACTAATACTCACATCAGAACCAAAAACAGAATCGCATTGCAAATACTCACATCAGAACCAAAAACAGAAACGCATTGCAAATACTCAAACGCCACCATATAAACGCACTACTAATACTCACAACACAACCAAATACAGAAACACACTGCAAATACTCACAACGCAACCATATAAATGCACTACTAATACTCACATCAGAACCAAAAACAGAAACGCATTGCAAATACTCACAACGCAACCAAAAACAGAAACGCGTTGCAAATACTCACAACACAACCAAAAACAGAAACGCACCTCAAATACTCAAACGCAACCATATAAACGCACTACTAATACTCACAACACAACCAAATACAGAAACGCGCTGCAAATACTCACAACGCATCCATATAAATGCGCTGCTAATACTCACAACGCAACCAAATACAGAAACGCACCTCAAGTACTACAACACAACCAAATACTCACAACGCAACCATATAAACGCACTGCTAATACTCACAATGCAACCAAATACAGAAACGCACCTCAAATACTACAACACAACCAAATACTTACAACACAACCATATAAACGCACTGCTAATACTCACAATGCAACCAAAAACAGAAACGCGTTGCAAATACTCACAACGTAACCAAATACAGAAACACACCTCAAATACTACAACACAACCAAATACTCACAACACAACCATATAAACGCACTGCTAATACTCACAACGCAACCAAAAACATAAATAAATTTGGTTCTACACTTGACTTCATCGACATATTTGCCAATTCAGTGACAGTGAATATTTTATAACTGGTCATGCTGTTCGTAATTATTCCAAAGCATAAAGTCATCGGCAGGCATCTGTATTCAGCGCAGACCGCTGGTGATTCAGCTAACAGAAGGCAGAGGCCTGTTGTCAAACAATCACACAGAATGATGAAGTGTTCACGCGAAGCTGCTCATCCCTTGTTGGAGCCGTTTGCAAATGAAGAAAATGATGAATTCCATTAGGATTTTTAAATAGCTTTTCAGCAGGCTCAATGTGTTCGCACGTCGATGCACATTCACAGCTTTTAATTAAAGTCAGTGATTACGTCCCAGAATCAGCCAATACTGAAACATTTAGAAGCCTTTATTGGAAATTCGAAAGTGCCCTAATGGAAGACCGGTCACAGTAGAGTTTCCTTTTAAATTCCGTCACACTTAAATGGCTTCAGCATAGAACGTCCTCATAAGAGGACCATGCGATGCAATCCGGCTCGTTTCTGGCTGAAGGGAGCGTAACAGCCCAAATTCTTTAACTGAAATTTCATGGTTTTATTTGGGGTGTGAATACTGTGCTATTAATTCAGTGCAGGAGAGCTGAGGGCAACAAAACCCACCTTATTAAAATTTGACTATAAAAACATTTAACTTTGATGACTATGTAAATCAAACAGTTGATAAAGGCATATAGTCCACCCAAAAATAAACAATTTACTCACCCTCATGTTGTCCCAAACCTGTCTAACTTTCTTTCTGCGGTATCACAGATATTCTGAAGATGTTTATTTTATTGTATTTTTTTTAAATAAAATTATTTTATTCATTTTATATACAATGAAAGTCAGTGGAGACCCAAATAAAACAAACAAACAGAATATTAAAGCTGCAGTCCGTAGTTTTTCCTCTTTGTTGCCATCTCTGTTTGAAATCTGCAATTGCAGTTGTTCGCGGAATGATCAACTTTACGCGAGTTGTGCCTCAACACGGCACAGCGCGGATGAATCCAGTGTTTGTGGAGAGTGTGTGGCTGTCAGTTGCCGCCGGTGTGGATACTGTGACTGTCATTCAGAATCACAGATTATTCTTTTTGGAAGTATTACCAACATAATAATTTTCACCAGAAAATATCATCCGAACAAGTAACATCCACTTTTGTTCTGACCAACTAAGGGAAAAAAGCATTGCAGTAAATCGCGCTGATTAAATCTAACGATTGCTTATCATATCACGTCAAACCATGTAAATTATACGTTGTTCTCAAATTGTTAATGTTAACATCATCAGCATTGTGTGACTACATTTAATTCCCTTCCGATATTTATCCTTGTTTTCGCATGGGTCCGGTTGCAGTCTCTTTTTTTCCTGTAGCCACTCTGAAGTCTTTTGCAATTTACAGCGGGTGAATCTCCAGTTGTCACTGTGATTGTCATTTGAACCTTTCTGGATCCGCCATCATCATGATTATAATGGATAATTATATCAAGTGCTGTGAGAAAAGACTATAAATCTCCACCTTCAACATCCTCGAACGCAATATAGCCTACTAGCCGAGACTCTTCTTTATGTGTTTTTTATTCTTTTAACACTTTTACATGAGCCAGTTCAAAGATATTTAAAATAATCCATTGCTTTTATGCTACTTTTATTGTGCTTCTTTTAGGGTTTTTATTATCTTTTTGTTGCATGTCAGCCCTGATTACAATATTATTTCATTGTGTGGACAAGAGCAACATAAACATTCTTGAAAATATTTTATTTTGAGTTCCAAAGAAAAAAGGAAAGTTATTCAAGTTGTAAATTTAAACAAAGAAATTGAGTATATTTTACAAGAAAATACTGTTACTTGCTGCTTCTTTGTAATTTATTGTGTTAATTGTTTTTGCACCTTTTTTTCCGGTGCAGGTTTGGAACAACATGTTAATGTTTAATAAATAGTTAAGGGAGAAATAATGCAATTTTGTGTCAAAACCACAACAGACCTTACTGTCACAGAAGATGATGACATGACTCGAAATAACTTTTAGGTGTCATTCTTTGGCCTCCAATGTTATTAACTAGTAAAAAAACCTCTTTCACAGGAGCTCTCAGGTATGGCAATACTTCAGGAAACGGTTTTAGACTGTTCTTCCCTAATCTGAGTCCTTTATTTGACAGAGAACTGAAGACTTTTTCAACATTGTATCATCGCTCTGAAAGCAATGCTTCACCATCAAACTCTCTTCACCTCATCTCCTCCTGGAATGGCTTACCTGCTGACACAAAGCACTGGCAGGGCAGAGCATGAATGACTCTGGAGGTGATTGACGCGGGAAGAATGTGTGTGACGGAAATTAAATTTCATTTGGGATGATGCTCTTTTCATGGTGAGAGTGCCATATTCAGAACACTTCCCCTGATACGAACAAACAAGCTGACCTCAAGTGACCCGTATGTGATCTTTGCAAGAGCATCCACGGCTGTCACTCAATATTTACTCTGTGTACCAGTTCATTAATCTTGCATGCAGTACACTGTAAAAAGTGAAAAGTTGGATCAACTTAAAAAAAATACTTCAATTGGTAACACCTAAAAAAATTAAGTTTTCTCAACTTAAATTACCACGTTAAAAGGTGATAATTTAAGTTGAGAAAATTTAATTTTTTTAGGTGTTACCAATTGAAGTAATTTTTTTAGGTTGATCCAACTGTTCACTTTTTACAGTGTATTTGATCTTCCTGATCTGACCTGATGAGACGTACTTGATTATACCAATGAGAAACTGTATCTGGATCTAAATATCTAGTCCCTTTTTGTCAGCATTAACCTGCAGAGAAAAAAAAATTGCCACCAGTTAAAATAACTGACTATCCTCAAACAAAATTAATTTATTTGGGAAACAAATTTAGTTTTTACTAGATCTTGAATTGTGTAATCCCATTGGCAAATTAGGATTGGTATTTTTTTCTTGTTTTAAACAAACCTCACAAAATGTTGTGCATAAAACAAGAAAAAAAAAAACATTTCCAGTTATAATTGCTGTTGTCCATTTCATATGCAAATTAGTTTGTTTCTTTAAAGCATGTGTCACGAACTTTTTTGGCACAATATAAAAAATGGACCTTATGGAAAAAGCTTAGCATTTTTTAATGAATTTAAACGTATGAATACAAGCTGTTCTAATAGCTGATATGTACAGTAGTGGCTAAAAGGAAAATTGACACCATCCTTCATTCAAATATTATTCAAAGTTTGTAAGCATATTGTGTAGTTGTATTTATATTAGCCTAGTAAAATAAATCCTGTAGCTGTAGTTTGCCTTTTTTGCCAAATACTTTTGTCAGATAGATACCCAAGTTTAGTGTTTTGTTCTTCCCTCATGTTTAAAATCTAAAATAATAATAATTAACTAAGTGGAACTATTGCAAGTACAATTTAAATATTTTAATTATACAGTAATCATACTATCATTACTAAGACATAAACATGTTAGGCTTAATATTAAGCAATGTGCATTGTTGAATAAAGAAGTATTCCAAATAAAGTTTAATTATAATATTTAGTCTCAAGCAATATGTCAAATATTTGTTAATGAATTTGTTGTATACTTAGTATGAAATAAATGTGTTTTAAATACATTTTGGCATAGGTTTTTTCACTAGGATTAGGCAGTGGCTGAAATTTGAAAAGAATCTAGAGAACATGTGAAAATATGGAGAGAGCACTGCGACGGGAAATCTGAAAAACCTCTGTGTTTGTAGTAAACATTTCAAATTCTATGAACACTAACACAGTGTTTTAGACCAAAGGAGGGAAAAAACTGAAAGAAACTAACGTTCTGTCAGCTCCGGCCAACCCCCCGAAGAAAACTCTGTAGCAAACAGATAAGAAAGCTACCATAATGTTGTTTAAAGAGTATATAATGTAGTTCGATTCAATTTTATACAAAGTACAAAGTGATAAACCTACCCTACCAATAACTGTTCTGTTAATAACCCTCTGTTGATCCTACTATTGGCTAGGATACAAAAATGCAGAAGTATAATCTGTAGTTTTCACAAATGCCCTGGAGCTCACAAAAGTGCATTACCCAGCGGATGTTTGCTGAGGTCTCAAGCGAAATCTGAGAAACCGCATGACCTGTACCTCAAATGCAACCAGCACAGCCTTGAAGAAGATTTTATAAGCTGGTTTTCAGTGGCCAATTGTTTGGAGTTAGAAATATATAACTCACGCTGCATATTTAGTAATTTTGCCTCAGATACAGGATTATACATTCGCTTTAACAAGCAGGGTGTTCATTACCATGGCAAACGCTTGCGTGTCATGCTGAATGCGATTTTCGTGTTTAAAAAGTAGCAGCTAACTATACATAAGAAATGGAAAGATGCAGATAACCATACATTATTTAAGGTTATTTCTATTCGTTACGATATTGATACATGAACTGATGTCAAGTAAGCTCATGCTTTCCCCGTTGCGAGCGTGCACTCCTCTAAACTGTAATATACAAGTGCTGCACTGCTAGTGACTGCTGCTCATTTCCCCCCGAGAATATCATGTTAACAACAACTCTTTAGAAAACGTAATTCCTTTGTGGATCCTCTTGATCTGCTTTCTCCATGTTTCTTTGACTAATCTCAGTGTCTCAGTCTCACGCACGCTGCACGCGAGTTAACCATGTTCGACACATGTAACTGGGAGTGGGGCCGTCCACACTGTTTTATCCATTGTAGGTGTTTTCGGCTTTGGGAATGGAACGAACACAACTCCTCCATACAATCTCTCGGGGAATCTAGTGTCCGATTTACAAACGCCTTGGCCGCACCGCTTCACCATCTTGCTTGGAGTCAATGTTTGGCGGACCTGCTCACATAGTAACGGTTGCAATGATGTGTGATTGGACAATGGCCGTTTTGGGGGAGGGGCCGGCGAGAGGCTAATTGGCGAAGTTACATATTAAGATACATATTAGTACAGCAAGTGGCTGATTGCTAGAATATGCTGCAAAATGTAGAAAATTGCCCCTTTAAGAAAGAAAAAAAAACGATTTTCATGTGTGCTCTGAGGATGGATAATTAAGAATACATTTATTTTTTCTGCGAAACTTTCCTCCATTTATTCTCTTTTAAACAGCAGAGGAAAAACAGGGAGGAGGATTTAATTTGAAGCCTGTGAAATGATGGCGATGACAAAGGAAACAATAGTTTCATTTCTCGCCCAGCATATGCACAGTTCCAGGAGGAAATAAACTACCTTATTATCTGACTCATACACCTTTTTGTTTTGCACTGATTTTTCCCATTTGCATTTAAATTCAGTGGCTTATATAAAATCTTCCCAGCTGCTCCCAACATATATCATTCTTTTGATTAGATTAGATTAGATATCTTTGCATGCAACTATGTGCAATCGTCCCAAGGAAACAGACTCATAAAATGCCTCACAAAATGGACGTAATTACAATGACAGCCCTCATTTAGATGTTGAAATGAGCATAATCACAAAGATTAGTATGTTTAATTGTAATTCAATTATTCAGGGTGTTTGTGATGGTTTTGGATTGTGCCGCATGAGCATCTAGATTCATTGTTTTTTAACCTTCCTCACACGTGATTCTCTTCGGAGGCCGATGCGAAAGACTGCATTAAAGTTAATGGATTTGAATTCCTGAAATCAAAACTCTGTAAGTCTATTAAGAATGTCTGCAGTTTGCCATTATCTGCTGCACCCGACTGGCTGAGCCCGACTCGAATTAAGCATAAAAAAAAAACGATTAGGAATGTATCAGTGGCTCATTTGTAAAATCCAGTGTGTCAGCAGCTCTTCCTCGCCAGTGAAATGAAGATAAGATGTGTGCCACTCATTCCGGTCTGTCAGTCATAATCCAGCCAAGAAATTGCTTTCACTCTTCAGTCATACTGTGAATGCAAAGCAGACACATCAGCTGCTAATACTCAATATGACAGTATATCGGAATCATAAGGAATTAAATGATTTACATGAATGATTCCATTAGTGATTGTTTTTGCAATTTTGAGTCTATAGAGAAGTTTTCAGAATATTTTTTGCACCATTGTTAGGCTTGTAGTTGTACTCAACAGTATGAATATTTTTTTCTTTCTTTATTTGGTAACGAGGCGGGATATTGCCTTTATGTGAATTAGTTTGTTTAGTAAACTGAAAGCATACGCACCACAAAAGTTAGTGCAAGTGTAACTTGGCGTGAACCTGCTTCCAGATCAAACTTGATCTAAAGAGGCTTATTTTGAAATCACCATATGAACTGTGTTGATATTTAATTCATGATTACGCTGTAATACTTTAAGCAGACACAACCGCAGATGGCGGAGCATGTGTTCGTAGCAACAAAAAAACATCTGTGTAATTTTCTCACAGATTTACGCATGAATTAGTGTGTGCATGACATTCTTTCCAGAAAGGAAGCTGTGGAGAATTTAAATAAGGTCGTAAGGCACACAAAGACGACGACAGCAGCCATTTTTAGAACAGGCCTGTCCATTATTCCAGGCTTATTTTTCACTCAGGGGATGTCTGTCTTTGGGATTATTACATTATTGGATTATTTTGTTTAATTTGTACTCTGCATGTCGCTGGAATGTTAATCATACACTGTAAAATCCAATAGTGTTCATGACTCACATATATTAGTTAACTTTACTCAGTTATATAAAATACGTACTTCTTACTAGGTTTTGTTGAGTTGCAGTCAATTGCAGGGTGAAAATTACAAGTTACTCAATAATTTGAGTGACGCTTACTTGAAAAAAGCAAGTAGCAACAAAGGATGCAATGACGCTACTAAACCAGTGAGAGGCAGCAGTGCATTAAAGCGTGCCTAATGTGCCGAAAAAACAAAGAAGAAGAAGCTGCACTTGTGAGAGCATGCGCGAAAGCTTCTGTGTGCATTTCAGCGCCAATTTTGAAGATGTGGAAAGACGTTGACAGACTGGAGACTGCCTATATTTTTATCTGAAGCTTCGCTACATTTTTGGAATAATAATATGAGATGATAATAAGGTGAGTAATCAAGCATGCGACTTTTGTGTGAATGTTTTTTTTTACAGTCTGTCGCTAATCTTTACTGATCTCCTTAATGTGTACCAAATAATTGTGATATTCGGAGCTTGAAGAATATGGTTAGGCATAACAGTTCCTGGAATGGCTGAAAAGCTATTTATTGTTCCCAAATTTAAAACCGATGCATTTTCACTGATGCATACTCCTCTGTTGGCATTGGTTTATAAATTATTAAGGTTACAAATCTTGTGAAATGGCGCACATTTACAGTTAAAGGTAACGTTAACCTGCAGTTTATGCAGAGATGAAGTTTGTGATGATTTTTGACAGTATTTTATGAATTCACAATAGCATTATACTTTTATTTTTAAATTGAGTACATTAAGAATGTAATGCAAGCACTGTAAAAGTGATTTTCTCTACTGCTTTATCACTGCTGATAAAATTAGCCATCTTTTAACAAGATGAGAAACTTATCGTTAGTAATGTTAAGTAGCTAATGTTATCCTAGTGGAACCTCTGATTGCATCAAAGATGGACCAGACCTTCTCAATGCGAAGATGTGAGATTGTGGATGCAGGTGGAGCAGTGGCCAGCTCTTTTTACAGAGAGACCAGTAAGAACTTATTCACATCCCTTTTTCCACCATGAGTAACCACATTCTGTTTAGGTATGGCTTTAGAATTGGCCTGTAGGCCTGACCATGCATTGAAAAATTTCCACACTGTCCCATGCCTTTTTTTTGTGCCTGTGTTGTAGGTGTTTGCAGAGTTTGACAGGATAGTCGACAGATCTGCCGACTGCAGAGTAACTTTTATGGTGCTGTGGATCGCTACACACCACGTTTTGTCACAAGTCTTCAAGAAGCATTGGAGAGAAATTTGATGATCTTATGCAGCAAATTAATACAGGGGTGAGTTTACTGCAGCCTTATATTTTTATTATTATCCTGAGTTGATTATGGTTTTGCTTACAATCTATTTAGCTGTTGTCTAACGTGTTGTGGGGTTTTGTTGATAAACCATTTAACTGTGGACTGTTTTCTTAATAGTCACTTCTCCACTTAAAGACATAATGGTAATGACACTTTTTTTCATCTTCAGATAAAAAAATTACAGTCCTTTCTGTTCCTCAATAGGCAGCAATGAAAGAAATCATTAAAGTAGCTCATGTGTCTCCAGTGGTTTAACCTCATTTCATGAAGCAACATGAGTGCTTTTTGTAATAATATTTATATAAAATAATATAAAAATAATATTTTGTATTTACTAAATCTTATCGATTTGTTCAAAGGATAACACTGGCTGGCATGGCTGCTCATGCATTAACAATAAACACATGTATGCAGGGCAGATAACTGATAAATAATCATGCCTTTTCACTTTTCCCTGTTGTAATATTTTTATTGTTTGGTTTCATTCAGGTTTGTGATATTCATGAAGCCACAAGTATGTGTTGGGGTGCTGACTGTCATTGACGAAGAAGAATCTCTCTCTCTACCTTTGCCCAGTGTCTACTGCCATCATTGTTGAGAGAGGTATTGTAATAATCTGCAGAACCTGCCTCATGCAATTTGCATCTATTTAGGTCTGTCTAATGCTTTACATTTGGATTACACAAAAGACATGAAAAACACTTGGTTTGGGACAGAACAAACTGCCACCAAAACTGCAATCTCTGAAAAATCTCTTGTTGAGTAATGAAATGTGCAAGATTAATGATGTTTTTGGCATTAGATTAAATTCGTTTATGACAGTGGAATTAGATTAGTTGATAGACAAATAAAAGGGAAACTAAGTCACTTGTTTAAAATTGTCAGCCCATTAGTTCATGAGCAAGTTAAAGGGTTAGTTCACCCAAAAATGATAATTCTGTCAGTATTTACTCTCTCTCACACTCCGTTCCAAACCCGTAAGACCTTCGTTCATATTCGGAACACAAATAAAGATATTTTTGATAAAATCGGAGAGCTTTCTCTCCCTCCATTGAACGCAACGTCATTGAAATTTTCAAGGCCCAGAAAGCTAGTAAAAAACATTTTTATCCATGTGACTACAGTATTTCAACCTTAATATTATGAAGCGACGAGAATACTTTTTATGTGCAAAAAAACCCCCCAAATAATGATGTAACGAGGTTCGGTTGTTATGGGAAGAAGGAGGGGTGAACCGGCGAACATTCAACAAGTTTAATAACATAAAATAAAACGAATACAAAACGAAAGTATAAGCCAGCTGCCCCTCGAGAACAAAGGCCTTACGGGTTTGGAACGGCATAAGGGTGAGTAATTACTGACAGAAATTTCATTTTTGGGTGAACTAACCCTTCAAGATGCTGTCAGCATATTCATTTCTAATGTACATGTGTGTTCGAGACATTGCTTTTTCATTGTTTAGGCTAATGAATGTAGCCACTTTTTTTGCACTTCTATATACCAAGTTTGGTCTCTGAAGTGTTATTGATTAAAGTGAGTGATTGTTATTTATTGAATTGTTAAAGCTGTTTGTTGAGGATGTGTTAGAGTCAGGGTATGGTCTCAAATTTATTTATTTTTATTCAGATTTTATATAGAAAAAATTATATTGTTGTACTGTAAAAGGTTTTTGGGAAACACTTAACAAAAAGGTTCATTAGTTAACATGAACTAAGAATTAACAATACTTCTACAGCATTTATTAATCTTAGTTAATATTAATTTCAACATTTACTAAAACATTATTAAAAACAAAGGTTGTATTGGTTAACATTAGTTAATGCACTGTGAACTAACATGAACAAACAATGACCAGCTGTATTTTTATTAACTAACCTTAACAAAGATTAATTAATACAATAGCAAATGTATTGGTCATTGTTAGTTCATGTTAGTTAATACACTAACTAATGTTAACTAATGAACCTTATTGTAAAGTGTTTCTGTTTTTTGTTTTACTTTTTTTTTTTTTTTAGATCTAAAGTGATTTACATAAATTGTATACCCCAATGCAAACTTATGTGGACCACCCCTGTGTCAGTTTTTAAGAAAACAATACAATAAATTTACATTTGAACTGTATCATTGCCTTACATTTATTTGTCCAGTTGTAAATGTTATCTTTGTAAAATTGTGAAACTATTCTCAATGATTTATAATAGATGTGTAGTACACGTGTAAGTGTACATTACTAGACATGCACTTGTTAGTACTACATATTTTTCCTATTTCACTTTACTCAGTTTTTAGAGTGCAACCGGTTTGCATGCTTTTTTCAAGTAAGGTGTACTAATTGGATTTTACATCAGAGTTAACACAACTAGCATAAATGAGTACATCTAAAGTAAAAGATCAAGTATAGTTTACAAATTATTTTAAGTTACTGGAACTCTCTTGTAAGTGTACACTACTAGACATGCACTTGTTAGTACTACATATTATTCCTATTTCACTTTACTCAGTTTTTTGAGTGCAACCGGTTTGCATGCTTTTTTCAAGTAAGATGAACTAATTGGATTTTACAGTGTAGCTAGTTCTTGCAAAATTCGTCTAAATGTCACATTCAAGTGTAAATCTTTAAGCTCCACAGCTTAAAATGGCTCACAAGTAAAAGATGCAAAACCTGAAAATATATATTAATTATTTATTAATATAATATTATATGCTTATTGACATGGGTATTAAACTTACATTACATTACATTATTTCACTTATAGAGTTAAAAAGCATTGTGCACTTCTAGTTTAAATGTATCTAGACTGTTAAGTTATTGATATTTCTTAAGTTTTGACATGGGAAATAAATGCTTATATGTGAGGTTTATGCTAAACATTTTCTGAAAACAAATGAGCAAAAAGCAGAAACAAATGTCTCTGTTCTCCCCGGCGCCAATGACACGATGTCCTCAAAACAAAGCTTTCAGTGGTTGCATCACGATGGTTGAGTCTCCAGTACCTACTCTTGATGAGGCCTGAGATCATTATCTGAAGCAGATTCAGGCCGGCTCCGAGAAATGCCCTGCAGCTTTTTTGTATTACAATCTAAAGAAGCCCTCTATGTGCACTGACTTTTGCCAGCACTGTTAGTTCAGACATGCTCGGAGGCTTTAACAACCTCTAGCGTAGACCCCCGCAGACACGCTGCTGATCAGTTTGCTGCGTAAACGTGTCTCACCTAGCGAGTGCGTGTGCTTTTGTGTGTTAATGAAGATGGCCTCTCTTCCGCTGGGTGGAGCGTGAATGTTCTCCAGCGCGTTCTTGCTGACTGATAATGGAATTGATTGTGACAGCGTTTTGTCTGTCAGGAAAATTACAAGGGAGACTGTAGAGTTGCTCGGAGATCTGGCCAATGAGCTCCATCCTTTCACAATCCAGTGAATACAATAGCATTATGATAGTAGAAAAGCCCATGATGCAAATCATGGTGGAAATCATGGTGGAAAGAAAGACAGGGATCCCCTATTCCATATGCATTACATTTTAGTCCTGGCCTAACATGCTTTTAGTATCACATTAAAGGATTAGTTCACTTTTTAAAAAACTTTTGCTGATAATTTACTCACCCGCATGTCATCCAAGATGTCCATGTCTTTCTTTCTTCAGTCGAAAAGAAATTAAGGTTTTTGATGAAAACATTCCAGGATTTTTCTCCATATAATGTAATACACTGGGTGCCAAATGGTTCAAGGTCCAAATGACAGTTTCAGTGCAGCTTCAAATGGCTTTAAACGACACCAGGCGATGCATAAGGGTCTTATCTAGCGAAACCATCGGTCATTTCTAAAATAAATAAAAACTTATGCCTTGCTCTGTTCCGTGATGCGCAGTCGTGACTCTCCTGTTCGAACTCGTTCATCAATATGAACGAGTCTTTTTTCGAGTCATTTTGTTCATTTTGTTTGTTGAATGAACGAAATGACTCAAAAAAAGATTCGTTTGGTATCTCATTTGGTATCATATGCCCGGGAAGTTTTGATTTTATGCTGTTGAATGTTTGATGATCACGTTAGCCCTCATGTGCGTAAGCAATGCTTGTTTCTGCTTCTTCTTTGCTTGTTTTTGGATCCAGAGATACTATACTCTTTCAGAAGATGCTGCTAATAGCGCCCCCTAGTGTATAACAGTGAAAACATGGCAGGGACAAAGTTAGCCTGAGGGCCCTATTTTAACAATCTAAGCTCATATGGCACAAGTGCACTAAGGGTGTGTCCGAAATAAATTTAGCTAGTTTAACGACTGGAAAAATGGTCTGTGCTTCCGGTGCATGGTCTAAAAGGGTTGTCGCTATTCTCTTAATGAGTAATGGGTGTGTTCTGGGTGTAATGTGCAAAAAAATCAATCAGTCTCATCTCCTATTCCCTTTAAAAGCCAGTTGCGCTCGCGCCATGGCTTATTCTCTATTTATATGGTGGAATTTGCAAGCGGAAAGCCTGAACACTTCTCCAGAGAGGAATCAGATCATCTCGTGCGCGAGGTTAAAGCACGCAAGCCGGCCATCTACAGGACAAGCCAGAATCCACCATATCTTTATGTTCACAATAATACTCTTTTACATTGTAATCCTTTTATTTTTAACATTTGGCATGTTTGTGTGTGCGTCCCTGTGTGTGTAATAAGCATAATGTAGGCACGTTGTGCACCCGCCTATAGGCTCATATTACTAATGTGCCCTTTAAATAACAAAAATACTGCCTCAGTTGCCTTAAAATAGCAACTCGCCACCAATACGCCTGAACACACCTCGTTTTCAGACCAGCATGCCCATGGGCGACCAGATGGGCGCAAATGCATTTGCTATTTAAACAGCGTGGCGCAGGAAGTGAAAATGATAGCAAAAACACTTGCGTGCATGATAGGATTTTGTCTTGGAGTGCCTTTAACAAGGGCCTTTGATATGTACATGTTCTGAGAAAAATGTTTTCCCTTCAAAAAAAGAAAAAATTACTAAAAGCATCCTCCTGCTTTTATTAATAAACAAATTTCAAGAAGGAAAGAGTGTTTTTTGCAGTATATGGCAATAATCAGTTTTGGCAATAATTATCATGGCGAGAAAAAGGGAAAAATTAGGTCTGCCTTCTCCGCTGCTCAGTAAAGATACAGGGTTTTTCTTATTGTGGGAACAGACAGTTATCAATCCTCAAAAATATAGGCTGGAAATGAGTGATCCCTTCTTGGGCTTGTTTGTAGCTCCAGTCGCTTTTTCATTCCCTGTGGAAGGTCTGCCTTCCCACAAAGACCCCGTACTCTTTCACAGACTCGACTGTCATTATATTGTTCCTCCTGTCACGGTGTCAGAGGGAATAAGTGACTCGCAGGTTCCTGTGACAGATGAAACTGCTCTTTCCAGCTTGCTCAAGGTGAAACAAACTTCAAGTCAAATGCAGACAGGAACATTGACAGGAAGTTGCTGGAAAAGTTCCTTGTTGAGAGATAATATAATTATGAACAACCCTCTCTTATTTTATGATGTAAACATGACAGTCTATCTCCTTTCAAGCAATAACTGCTTACTTTGATATCTGATATCATTGTTAAACCACGTGGCAATGTTAAGAATGTAGAATTCTGACAAAAATTCTAAGACTATCCTCTAAATCTTTCTCAATGTTAAAATATGTTTGGTGTATATATGTATGTATATATATATAGGGTTAGGGTTATATATATATATACAGCCCATTCTCACCCCAAGGCGTCATCTAACTGACGCCTTGGGAATCAGTTTGACCATGCTTCAATATTCGACGTTAAAGGTACCCTTTAGCGTCAGTTAGTTGACGCGATCCCAGGGCGTCATCTAACTGACGCGTTACCCTTAGCGTCAGTTAGATGACGCCCTTCTACCCAGACCTAAACCTACCCGCGTCATCTAACTGACGCGTTACCCTTAGCGTCAGTTAGATGACGCCCTGGGATCGCGTCAACTAACTGACGCTAAAGGGTACCTTTAGCGTCGAATATTGAAGCATGGTCAAAATTGTCAGTTAGATGACGCCTTGGGGTGAGAATGCGTTGATATATACCTTTGTGTACTTCTAGTTTAACCATCTTACTCATTTAAGTTCTTGATATTTATATTTATAAGTTACATTTTTCATTTACTGAGGTAGAATTTCCAAATATGTTCTGACAGAAATGAGCAAAAACAGTTGTCCCTGAAAACCCAATGGCACCCTTTCAAGCTATATTGACAATATAAAGTCTTCAAATTATTTTTAAATTTGCATAGTGAAAACTACTGTTTGCCAGAATATTTTTGGCTTGAAATGTAATATGTTTGACTGTTTTGATTTCATAAAACAACTTTTACCATTTTTATTTTATGTGAAACACTCTCTAATAAGTTCTCTCAAGTTCTGACAGTTCAATCAAAAATGAAATCACAAATGAATTGAAAGATAGTTGTTGATTTTACTTAAAGTTAGTTTTAGTGTTACACAGAGCTGTCAATTTATTACAACATTATTTAACACATTAAAATACATAAAAGCTTTTGTATAATTATTAGGTTCTGCAATTCGTATGGATGATAAACATTTGATATTTTATAATTCTTAAAGTGCATGAGAATGGCCTTCCTAGTGTTTTTATTAACATTAATGACAGTGTTTAGCTTGTGGATGATTGTTCACTCGTTTGGCTTTGATGATAATTAAATTTCATTATACAAAGAGTGCAAATGTTTTTTGTTAAATGTCCCATGAGGGGTTGATTTAAAAAATAAATTACCCATAAAGAGGGCATTTCTCTATCATTTAACAATAAACTGCTGCTCAGCTAGGAAATTTTTTGTTGTGTGTAAAATCCAGAGAACAGCTTTAACCATTTTGGATTAATCATGAATGTTAACTTGTTCATTTTTTGTGACCTTATTTTAGATGAGTCTTGGCTATATCTCCACATTAGGTGTGTGCGTCACCATATTGGCATGTGAAACAAGCATCATCTCTCTTTTGGTGAGATACTTTACTCCTTATGTGAGAAACTCCCAGAGCGAACAGGCCTTCCTTCAGCGGACTTCAGATCGGTAACTTGATGTAAATCTTTTCTGATTACTCCAGAGGCAGAGTCTTTCTCTTCCACTCTCAGTTTTATCCTAAAGAATAAAGCATCAACTGCGCAATCCTTGCCATCTGGGAATATTCATGAATTCAATACTTCCATCCTCCACACAAACTTTGCCGAGGTCAGCTGAAGTTAAGGAGTTTGTTGTGACAGTGTTTTGGCCTTGCATCAGACGTCATGTTTCCACTCTCAGCGTTTGTAACTGAGTTAAAGGTCATAAGGGTCTGATATGAGTTAGTTCGTGCGGGTCAAGGGTTCATTCACCTCTCCCGTACACTGCCTCTTCAGAGAGCGCTGACCTTTTCCAAGAGCTAAATGACTTAATCCTGCCACCAATTAAAGGAGCGAGAATCATGGACTACATCTTTGGCAGTCAGGCTTTACTTGGACTCAAGATCATCTGTATTTCATCAGTCCCTCTGAAGGTCTCAACCTCTGAACTTTAAGATATACGTCATCATTTTTCCTCCTCTGTTTTCTATACTACTACACTTTTTTATGATCTGAGAAACAAGACATTCACCAAAACAATAACATCCTGTATTTATTGAAACTGACTAAGTTTTATGTTAAAACAACACCAAAACACAAAATAAAATCTAAATGAAATCAAATGTTCTGAAGAGACTCGATCGCTTTATATGATGAACAGATTTAGGCTAAACCACTCAATTCAATTAGATTTACAATCTCTTTATGAACTTTTTAAAGCATCAGAGTTGTAGTTAAGTAGCTGGAGGGACAGAAATCTCTCAGGTTTCATCAAAAAGATCTTTATTTGTGTTCTGAAGTTGAAAGTCTTTCGGGTTTGGAACGACATGAGGATGAGTAATTAATGGCAGAATTTTTATTTTTGGGTGAACTAACCCTAAATCACTTTAGTTCTTAAAGTGATTTTATGTCAGAAAGCGCTGCATTAATCGGTTGTTTTTAATACATCACATGTGGAAAAAACGGTTTTGTAAATGTCACAAATATTAACATGAAAACTCAAAACCTCACAGGTGTTTATCTGGGGAATCTTCTGCTAGCTGAACTATTGTGCATGAAGTGTCATGCATCATCACAACAATACTTCATACAGTACAGCACTTTCAGGTCCCATATGTTCCCCGTTTCCATTCAATTATCTGGATGCGCTTGCAAAAGGTATTTGTTCTGCACCAATTACTGAGCTGACTGTGGGTCTCAGAGCAGTACCTTGTGCAAATCCAGCCGTTGATCACCCATTACAAACCCCGTTCTCAGCTGTGTGTGGCTTTATCTTCGTTTACCCAGCATCTGTTTCGGATGCTGATGTGGCTCAAACCACGCTAAGTACCTGCAAGTGTTGTTCTTCTCTCGCTGTTTTAAAGGCTCGAGTCGTAAGTGAATAAACAGCATCACAGCTGTTCCATAAATTATCTCTGACATTTAGAAGAGAGGCGAAGAGTTTTAAATGTGGGAGGATTGAATGCAGAAGCATTCGCGAGCATTACTAATGCTCAGAGGAGACGGGTGTGCCGTGACAAAAGGTCTGTGAGGTCTAACAGCTGTTGATGGTTTTGTTTGAATAATCGAAGGCAGATATTTACAGGGAAAGTCATGCATTAATAATATTCCTGGTTAGGGTTTGGTCTAAACCTCAAGCATAAAGATTTTATCAGAACTTTATGGAACTTTAAACGTGTATTTGATACTTTTCACACACACACACCACACACACACACACACACACACACACACACACACACACACACACACACACACACACACACACACACACACACACGTATGTATGTATATAAAAGTTCTGTGTATCTATCTATCTATCTATCTATCTATCTATCTATCTATCTATCTATCTATCTATCTATATATATATATATATATATATATATATATATATAATGTACACACATATATACTGTATATGTGTGTGGGTGTGTGTGTGGGTGTATATATATATACAGCCTAGTGTGTGTGTGTGTGTGTGTGTGTGTGTGTGTGTGTGTGTGTGTGTCTGTGTCTGTGTGTGTGTGTGTGTGTGTGTGTGTGTGTGTGTGTGTGTGTGTGTGTGTGTGTGTGTGTGTGTGTGTGTGTGTGTGTGTGTGTGTGTGTGTGTGTGTGTGTGTGTGTGTGTGTCTGTGTGTGTGTGTCTGTGTGTGCGTGTATTCAACATTTTAAATATGTAATTAAAGCAAGTTTTAAAATCATTCAATATTAATGGGGATTCAACAGGGGTGAGGTTAGATTTCCATATTGAATTGCAACTTATCTTTATTCATACATGTATTTGCATATTGATTATTGATTTGTATGCTTATTAGAGTGTCACGCTGATTCCAGAAAGATGTCCCACTTAGTTCCTAATGGGCTGATCATCCTGCTAAACCCTATTGGCATCAACTGTGAGTAGAATCTCCTTTGTAACGCGCTATTTGTTGTTATTTACTTTATTCTGTGTTTGCTGATTATAATACAACAACATTAACAGTGCCATAATAAGATACACACCAAAGTACACTTCAAGCTAGAGTTTATATACTCTTTTCTGTAAGCCAAGAATAGTAATATGTTATGCCCAGTGTTGGGGGTACAAGTAATTAGAGTTACGTATCAGATTACTTTTTAAAGTAACTAGTAAAGTAACACATTACTTTAGTTTAAATAATGTTACTTTTTCAAATAAGTAACACAAGTTAAATTTGGTCCAAATGAGCTCTCTGACAGACATTGTACCGATCTTGGCACCCTTACACCATACCTCCCGAAGTTAAAAACTTAGGATTTTATCTTGACAGTAGTCTTAAACTGAACAAACAAAATAATGACACAGTTAGAGCCAGTTTCTACCATTTAATCCCGGTTAGCCAAAGTCAAGTGATTTTTAAACAGGAATAGCTTTAAAACAATTATTCACACATTAATTTCAATATGACTTGTAACTCATTATATGTCGGGCTACCTCTCTCTTCTATGTCTCATCTTCAGATGGTCCAAAATGCGGCTGCCCGTCTACTCACTGGCAGCCGAAAACGAGACCACATCACCCCAATACTACGTTCTCTGCACTGGTTACCAGTCCGATTCAGAATCGATTTTAAAATTGTATTATTTGTTTATAACTCTCTTAGCAACCAGGCCCCAAATACCTTTCTGATTTAATTATTACTCATAACCCATCCAGATCACTCAGATCAAGAGATCAACATCTTTTGGCCGTTCCACGATCTCGCTTAAAACGCAGAGGTGATTGAGCTTTTGCAGTAGTCGGCCCTAAGCTGTGGAACACCCTACCACTACATATTAAATCAGCTTCCACACTGAATTCAAATCTTTGCTGAAAACACATTTTTTTCTCTAGTGCGTTTAAAGGTGAATTATGCACGTTTTTTTACCTCAACCAAAAAGCTTCGGAGTCATTGGAATGGCTATATTTCTCTTTTCGGGTTGAACCCCCAACCCCCCCATCGCATGTGAGCGGAAAAAAATACACTTGCAACTTTGAGCCGGCGGGCCGCTGGCCGCAGCATCAGGAAGTGTCGCGTGATATCAGGTCTTGCGATGTAATGAATTGCTTTGCGGCAAATAAGATCTGATTAAATTCTGATAAAATGAGCATCAAACAGAAATAACCCGGCGCCGTATACATGTGGTGTTCGAGGCACACATACAATACAGACTGCCGACAGTTAAACAGGGCGCACGCAGCTCTTAAAGGGGCCACACCTTATTTCCACTCGTTACAGCTTCCATCCTACTGAACAGGTACCGGTGTACAGGGGGAGGGGATCCGGCCGTGAGTGCAGAGACATCTCTGCGTGCGTGATATTTACGACAGTACAAGTATCCCACAGCGACTCTAGGGGTCGCTGTTTGACAAAAACGGAATTCCTACTTAGTGCACCTTTAATAACTTGTAGTTTTTTGTCTTGCCTTGTTTAGTCTTTCTTACTTTACTGTAGAGCACTTTGGCCAACCAAAGTTGATTTTAAATGTGCTCTATAAATTAAATTGATTTGATTTGATTTGACTTTGTTTTCCCATTTATTGACTGGCAGCTCTCTTTTCCCCATGTTGAGACAAATCGAAGTGCAGAGGCGTTGTGTGATGAAACATGATGGTTATTGTAGTTCTAATAACTGTGAGCATTTACTCATCTCACTTGCACAAAACAAAAAGATTCAATATTCCTCAACATGAATAAAATCAGTGAAAACCAGAATCAGAATACTATGCAAACCTCCAATAACTAAATATGTAAGCTAAAACGTAAATTTTTATGCATTTAATCTCACTTTATTGACCAATGTACTTGCTTCTTACCTTCGATGATTCAGTTAAACCATAAGCAAAATTGACTATAGATTGTTTTGTTTTTATTGGTAAAGTAGCTGAAGTGTTAAACTTTTTTCTCCTGCATCCCATTCTTCGGTTATCCAGAATGGCAGCACAGCTGAAAGGTTTGTTTGAGCGGCGCCCTCTACTGTACACGCGTGAACTTGCCTTTCCTTCAGCCTGAGGCTTAATATTTCACTTTTGGTGTGAAAGGGTCTTTACATTTGATATTAAAAAAACAAGACCAGCACAGGTGGAAAAAAAATAACACAAAAGTAACATTACGCATTACTTTTCATAAAAAAGTAACTAAGTAGGCCTAACTTTTTAAGGGAGTAATGCAATATTGTAATGCAAAGTAACTTTCCCCAACACTTATGCCCACCAAATATATTCCAACATGTCAAAGGACAGCTTCAAAATAAGACCATAAACAGCCTCAGGAATGGGCTGCACCAGCAGGTATTCACAGAGAAACGCATATTAAATCTTGTTAAGAGAGAGGGCAACAGGCAGGGAGTACAAGACTCCCACATGCAACTATATTGTATCATCAAATGGGAACGTGTCTTTGGATCACTTACGGCTATTAAAATCAATGAGCAATCCACCCACAGGCCTGTCATTGCAGCACGGATGGATTTAAAGCTAATGAACCTGTAACAGTGGTTTGAGCAAAAGATGTGTTCATAATAAAGAAAACAAAATGTGACAGAATCTGGAGCTTGATAAAGTGAAGAACAGAGCTATAAGTGTAGTTTTGACTCAATTTCTGTAATTAATCTTGTCACTCTTAGATGTCAGAAATATTTGTAACATTCTAAATATCTGTACTGTCATTTTTGATAAATTTATCTGTCTGTCTGTCTGTGTGTCTGTCTGTGTGAGTGTGTACACATTCATTTATATGTGTGTGTGTGTGTGTGTGTGTGTGTGTGTGTGTGTGTTGTGTGTGTGTGTGTGTGTGTGTGTGTGTGTACACTCATTAATTAATTTTTATATATAATATAAATATATATAAATAAATGAGACCATTTGCAAAATGCAAAATTCTATTTGTTATATTCAAATATTAAAACAACATATACAATTTTTTTTTACATTCATAAAGTTATATTTTTTATGTTTAAATTTTAATTTAAGGTTTTCATAGTATTTTGGTCAATCTTACAATCTCATATGGTACAGTAACTTCGAGTACCGTGTAAATAGCATGAATCACTCAGTGGTACGGTATTACTGTACAGTTTTCAGACCTGGCTCTGCTCTAGAAATAACTGTAGTGTTTTCTAAAATACCGTTTGGTTGTATGTCAGATTTCTCCCAGCGGTCTAGAGATCCTGTATCTTTGGTTGATCTTTGATTTAGCTTTCACTTAAATGAATGACCTAACATGTTTCTATCACTTGCAGAGTGGTGTATAGATGCAATGATAATATTGCAGCTAAAAGAAAGCTGTGGAAACAGGATTAATTCAGAAAGGTTAAAAAGCACCATCACCGGGGTATAAAAATGACTGATGTGAGGAGCAGATGTGGGTGTGTTTTACTGGCTGTCCCAGCACTCCATTTAAGTGCTCTTCAAATTTATTGGCTGCTGTATCTGACCCCTGTAACCGGTACTGTATACTGTGTCATCCATCAATACCATAGAATGATCTTTCCCAGTAAACAGAAGAGGGATTCTTGTATATCACTCAATGTGCCTCTAGTCGTCAAAGTACAGAAATGTGGTAGATGTTTCCTTCATGTGTGCAGTCCATGACAAATTTCTAATTACTTAGTAAGTGTTGCTTCATAATTTGATGGCATTACGCTCTGAGCCTGTCAAAATAAATGCCATCAATGATATCCTCATACGAGACCGAGCAATTAAATATCTGTGACGTGGTGGAAGATTTCAGTGTGCTGAAAATGTATGTCAGGGAGTTACACATCATTAAAAATGTTTCCATCCAAAGTTTTTTACTTGAGCGCAAAATCACAAAAAAAAACATCTGCAAATAAAGCAGGGTTGCCAGGTTTGTGTAACAAAACTCAGTCTTTTTTTTTCTCCGAATTGGACTTTATAACACAATCGAGAAAAAAGTCAGAATTGTGTGATTTAAACTCGCAAGTTTGAGATAAAAAGTCGCAATTATGTTTTAATTGTTTTATTCCATGGCAGAAACAAGCTTCCATAGGCTATATGCTTAAAACTGAGAAGTTTTCCTTGAGTTTTTTTGCGTACAGACGACACCATTGTTAAAACGATCCCCATTCACACGGATCCACGAAAACCACTAAAGACGCTGTATTCTGCTGCCAGGCCATTAGATGCCGATGAAACACTAGCATAAAATTATTATACGGCTTAAGAAATATAAACCACTTTTATGTTAGCCTACTATTTTGGAGTCGGAAAGTCAAATTCTGTGTCCACTTTCACCTTATGGAAAAGAACAGCTGAATTTAATCCAATGCATTTAATTTAATACAATGAATTTAATCAAATGAAGTTAACCATTCCCCTACACTGGGCATGCGCGTGCCGCTGTAAACAGAAACAGATTGACTATTCCTCAGATTTGACGAAGAAGAAAGTAGCTAAGTTACCTCTGCAAAGATTAGCAATGTCTAAGACCAGAGATTTCTTTTCATGGACCGACGACGAGGTGGAACTTTTACTTAAAGTTACAAGGGAATACAAAACAGCCGTGGCGGCAGAAAACACAGACTGGGAGTCGTCACAAACCAAATACGGCGACATATTGGAAAGGTACCGGGAGCATTATCCATCACCAGAGCAAGACACAAAAATGGGGAAGGTGTACCCCACAATAAAGACGAAATCACTAAAGGCATGTATGGTAGGCATGTGATGGGTGGCTGACGAATCAGGGAAGGATACGTCATGACTAGGGCTGTCACTTTACGTTCGAAAATCGATTGCACAATCGATCGGACCAACCAACAACAAGTATTGAAACGAAAATAGGGAATCGATTTTAGCTGCCTTTGTTTTTTGTTTTGTTTTTTTTAACCAAAAATGTGTTTTAGGTGGACAGATCAATAGAACATGTAGGATGTTGGAAAATAATAATGTCTTTTCTGTTAACCAAATGCTTTTTAATATTCGCTATTACTTCAATGCAAGTGAACAAGCGCTCCGTTATTTGTTGCCAGAGCCGTTGCTTAGTGACGTGTGTCTTCAAGTAGGCCAGAAATGCGCAGATTCTGCGCAATACGCTGTATTATATCACGAGGACTCACGAGTTGCGTGTTTGCGCTAAATCCACACAGATTTGGATTACACGAACTTCCACAGCAAAGAAGTGAGTAAGCATAAGTACGCCTGTTGATTTGACAGCGTTAGCCGCCAAAATTTATTTTGTACCGATTTGCGAGTTGAGGCCAGGGTGTTAATTTCAATCCCTGAATGTAGCACTCCTGTTTGTTATTGTGCACGAAACTTCACGCAATAAGCATCAGGAATATTGCTGATTTGCGCCTCTTACGTTCGCCCTAATGCCTGTTAGTTGTCCGTAGGATTTGCCTATATTTGGTGTTGAAAATGGAAACGTCTTTAGACACGGAAAATCGATTTTACAATCGATTCAATGACACTTATGTCTCAAAAATCGAACGGATTTTTTCACAAAAGTGACAGCCTAGTCATGACTGATGCATCAAACGAGCGTACAAGTCCGTTCCGTCTCACTAAAAGGCCGGGACGCAATGGGTCGCAGCGTTTCTAACTTCTCCGTTTTAGATCTCGTTTTGCACGTTTAAGGCCCTGACTGGAGTGCAAACGTAGCAAAAGGGTCTCCGTTTCTAAACTAAACGTAGTTGTTGATGGCTTGTTCTCAAGCTAATACAAGGATTGTGTAAACTGACGGAATGTGTACTGTACGTTTAAGAGGTTCTGTGTTCATATCACGTCAGGTTTGTGGAAATTGGGCTTATACTCAAGTGATTCTAAGGCACCATACAGCAGGATGTGTAACATGTTGGATGGGGTTAGTCATGCTTTAAATTCCTCTTAATTACAGGGTTGTGAAATGCAGGTTCCGTGATCCGGCACTAACAGGAGTTAGATCATGTGATCCCGACACTTGAAGGTCGGTCGTAGATCGATTAAAAACTGTAAATAAACATCTCTTAAATAAAATTGAGAGTGTGTAGAAATAGTGTGTAGTTTCAAATTTCTGTGTGTAGAAATAGTCTGACATTAATTGCAGTGGGCAAATAGTGCTGAGTTTTTGCACATCTATAATGAGCTTAATTTGCATAGAAAGAAGGTGTGTTTGTGCTCAGAAAATGACAATGACTTCATTTGAATATTCACGACGCAGTGCTATCTCAGCACATTTAGTGGCTGATTAAATGGATTGTGGGTGCATGATGCAATTTATTGCGCTGAAATACAGTATGTGTGCCAAAACTGGCAAACCTATTCTAGAAACAACTTATCATGAGCATGCATCAGTCACATGTCACTTTTTGGTTATTTCAAGCTTTCTCTGGTTGAGCTTGAGGCACAGATGGAAGCTTCCTCCATCACAACCTGACATATCTGACTTTTGCTGAAAGACAATGTTAAAATTCAGCAACACTAACACCGACCAGTTTATGTCAACAATGATGACAGCAGAAAGACAGAAGCTATCTTCCCGTCTTTCTCTGTCTGTGTCTAACATGGTAATAAAAGAAAAGGATTACAACAATGAATCAATAACTCTTGTTGTGCATGGTTTTTTTTTTCTAAATATAAGCTATTACTATCTGGATCCTTAATAGATTACAATACAGTTTAAATTAATTTCATAATCCAAACTAAAATTTAAATATCATCATATTAATGTTGGGTAAGCACAAAAACTGTTAAGCGACTTCTGAGAAACGCTGTTGAAAATTTTAATCAACACCAACTTTAAACTGACAATTTTGTGAATATTTGCAAGATGTCGGTTCTGTGCTGGAAAAAAAAATGTGTTTGTACATAGTCCTGGCTGTGTAAATTGGAGAAAAAACAAAGTGGATTGAACCAATCTGGCAAGATCTATAGGAGACACATTAATATTGAAAAAGCTTTCCAGCACTGGAGAGACATTAGAGAGCGGGATGAAAACGGAGGCAGATTTTGCATTGTTTTTGCTCGATACATGATTAACATGGTTTTGTTGTTGTTTTTTACTGTTTCACAGAACCAAGATATTTTGTTGTTGAATCACAGCTGATTCTTCCATACTCCCGCGATCTGTCGCACCAGCTTTATGTGGTTTGATAACATGTTCATTACTTTGGGAGTGGAGCAATGAACGTGTTTTAGTTTGGGTGTTGATTTCAAATATCAACAGTGTTTCTCAGAAATTGCTTATAGTTTTGTTATTTCGCCAAGGTTCATGGTATTTACACATCATGTTATTGAATAAATCTAAGGTGTCATTTATGTCATGAACAAAACATTTCAAAGTATTTCATTACTTGGTACAATAGAAAGAGAAAGATTTAAATAGAATACATAACACAGGATTGTTCTAAAACCTTTCTGTTTGTGTCATTCATAAACAGACAGCCGGCTTTAAAACTCCTGTCCCGTAAATTCATTGCATGCTCTCGTAGACCACTTTTTATTTTGCTTTATTACTCTGTCAAATACCTGGCCCCCCTTACAACTATCTGCTATTTCATCAGGAAGATGGAACGGAATCACATACATTGTTATTTTCCCAGACAGCCTGTGTTGCGTGACTTTTCATTCATTCAAATCATTTTATTTCAAAAGATGCTACATTTCAGTGTTTTTTTTATTCTCTCTCTTTTTTTTTTTGCAGGTTTTGAAAGAGGACAATGTGAGGGTTATGACATGTTTGTGCCAGTTTGCCTCTAAACAACATTTGTAGAGTCTAGAGCCAAACAGAGCCATCTCAACACAAAAATTATTCCCACTTATTGTGTCCTTTTGGAAAACACATCTCCTTGAATGCTTTGACCCAACTCAAAAGCTTTTTGAGGTCCCTAAACTAGACTGTCTTGCTGTGAGGGCTAGTTGACTGAGGCCTACTCATTGGCAATTTACTAGATGATGTCTTAAAAACTGGCATTGCTAGTGCATATGCGATTGGATAAAGAATGGAAGAGCCATCATGCATTTAATGCAACATTAAACGGGTCAGGAGTAGACGCAACCTCGTCGCCTCAGGGGTCGTGCTGAGCAGAGACGGATGAAGGTATGTAAGGGAAAGAATGAGTGTGAAGTAAAGCAGATGCTGCAGACCAGAGAATGAACGCACCACTGGAGCAAAAGTGGAGATGAGGGCATCTGGACACAAACAGCCTGTCGTCTGAGGTGACCAGGGCCGGGTGCCAATGGTTCTGGCCATCTGCTCCAGTGTATTTGGGCCACTTTAACTCCATGTCTAGAAATGAAGATGACAGCGAGCGGGGTGCGAGGGACATAATAAATGGAACAGCTCAGTGCTTGCTTGCTTCTTCAGACTAGTGGGAGGAGAGAAGTCGCTCTCAGATGGCCCGATGTACCTCAAATCATCTCCTTCCCAGATCGGTCGTGAGCCAACTCTCGTTTTCATGAGCCAAGATTTAGTTCTTTTTCAGCCTCACTCGTCCGATCCGCTGATTTACGACTCAATTCAATTAGCCTCATTCTGGCTCATCAGTCAAGATGGGTTTGAGATCCAACCTGCTGTTGCGTCGCCTCCTTCTGCAGGGCTCAAACAATCTGACACATTTATATCATGAAACTTTTTCAAATGCTGTCTCGGTATTGACCGAGCAGAAAACTGTGTCAAGCCGCCACTTTAGATGTGTCCAAGCACAAATGCGCAAGTGATAACTGGCAATCCCACCAGCGCTCTGCCTTTCAGCAAATAAGTTATGGCGAACATCACATAACGCAATTAATATTTATGACCCGCATGCCTGGCATTATGCACTGACAGAAAGTAAACTTCCTGAGGAGAGAAGAGAAAAAAAAAAGAAAGGAAAAGTCATCTTTTACAAAAGTATGCATTTTTATACTCAAGTTTTAGGCCTTGCGTTTATGCATCTGACAGACACTTTTATCCAATGTGACTTTCAAAGTATATATTTTATCAGTGCATTCCTTCGGATTCAAACTCATGACTCGCTAGCGCCACTGTTTGAGTTTCAAAAATGGCTTGAAGTTGAAGTTGAAGTGTTCATTTGTAATCTCATATGACAGTATCTGTGTCATGCTCGTGAAGAGAGGTTGATGAGATTTATAATGTGTCCCCCCGCTTCTCGATCGTTCTCATGCCCCTGAAACTGATCTGTATTGTGACAGAGATTTATTTTGCCCTCAGACCCTTCAATCATCAGAATTGTCTCTAATGATACTGAGATGGAGATGAAAAGCTTGTGTAGAGCTCTAAACTCTAAGACGCTTACATAACCATCATCTTTATATAGTGAGATCAGAGGTGACCAAACTGCAATATTTGATAGGGAATTATTTTTATATTTATATATATTTTCGTATTGACTTTACTGCTTGGACTAGCTTTAATTTATTGATGTGGACAATCAAATCTGAATGCGAATACAAGTGTTTCAGTGAATGTCTACATTTCTATTCGTCATTTTTTTGAGGTTCAACACAAATTGTCCTTTGCTGCTCACAGTACAGTATAACAGCCCTCAACATAAAATTGACTATTTTCATTCTGAGCTGTTCTCCTCTTCAGTTGCTGCAAATATGAAATATTGCTCTTCTCTGTAACTTTGAGAGGCCTGTATAACAAGATGGCCTGCTAATCTCTCCTCTTCAGTTATCCAATCCATTTATATCCGTATGGGCTGCTGTCAAGATTTTGGACACAATTGGTGATGGCGACACGGTTAAGATGGCAGGACATAGAATAGAAATGTTATCAATGTTACAGTCAGAATTTGGTGGGAGGTGGATAGTGATGTTAGGGGTTAAAATCTAATATAGCCTCTATTTTTTGGGTGACTCTTTCACACCGCAACTTTCACAATTTTGCACTTGAAAGAATAAAAGAAAGTTTTGACAGTGACCTTTTGAAATGTGTTTACTCTCTGATGGTAATGCAGAGAAACAGTCTCAGCTGCTGAGCTTGAAAGGAAACTCAGCACATTTGGAGTGAAAAAAGAATATATCGCTCAACCATGAAATGTGAACTGAGAGGTGTTTTCTTGGGTAGGACAGGATACAAGGCGATTTAACTCCCCAACTATTTCCCCACTGGCATTAATCGCCTTTATATCTGTTTGTGGCGCATATGAGAATTGTTTCTGGAATGACAGAGCAGCACAGGGAATTTTCAATAAATACAGTGACTATGAACAATATTCCGTTCTGAGATTTAGATATTTTTCATGGCTCCATATTCACATACTACAACCCTAAATATATATCTAAGAGTAAAGTAAATGAACGTCCTCAAATTTGTCTTTTAGACCCATTAATGTTTCTTTTTCTTTGTAATTGTTTTCCTATCAGCTGCTGTCAGTGTAAATAATGCATTCCCTCTTGGAGACATGGGTGAGGGTTATATATTTTATCTTTTGATCATGCTTTTTGTGTTTTAAGCTAAGAAATTTATTTAAAACCACACACTTGAAACAAAATGGGAGTCATTTAGAGGCATAGAATCTGGAATTTACAATATAGACATTTATATTTATGTATTTGGCAAACACATTTATCCAAAGCCATTTACATCAAAACATTGTTTTTATCATTGTCATAACCTTGGTACCATCCTCTAGTCTACAGTTTGACCTTCAGGTAGGCATATAGATGTCCTTATAGACATATTTGATCATTGCTTTCATAATATATGTCACAGTTTGGGTTTTGTTCCTTGTTCCTGTTTCATGTATGTTATGTGATGACTTGTTCAAGTCATGTGATCCTGCCATGTGTTCCCTTGTCTGATGTGTCATGTTGTTATTGGTTCATTGTTTAATTGTCCACAGCTGTCCCTTGTCTAGTAATTAGTCTGTGTATTTAAGCCCTCATGTTTGCCCTGTGTCTTTGTCTGTAATGAATGAATCCACTGGAGGCAAGCTGGTTGAGAACCTAAATGCAACTTTACTACAAAACATAATCAAACATAAAACAAGGGCAGGGCAAGGCAGGCAAGGCAAGGCAAGGCAAGGCAAGGCAAGGCAAGGCAAGGCAAGGCAAGGCAAGGCAACTCAGAACAAGAACCTGGACAAACATTCAATACTAGACAAAGACACAAGGCAAACACGAGGGCTTAAATACACATTAACTCAACATCAAACACTCAGGAATATCAGAATCTTCACACAAAGCAAACAGAACAATGTAACTGCAACAAGATCGGACTAGCACTACAAACTCAGGGCTATATACAAATGTTAACAAAGGGAAGAAATGAGAAACCGGTGGAACGAATTAATCAAACAAACAATGAAAAACCATGGAAACTAAAGTAAACGAAGGAAACAGGAATGTGACCAACGATACACAGTATCGGCCAATGGTGAGCCTACGTGTGACGTACAACACAGAAGCGCTTCGCAGTTACACTATGTGAACTATCTCGAGGCAAGAGAGAAGGAAATTAATACTTGAATAAAGTCGTTATTTTAATTTGTTTTTTTTTTGCGCACAAAAAGTAGGCTATTCTCGTCGCTTGCTAAACTTAAGATTGAGCAGTCACTTGGACTATTTTAACGATTTCTTTAAAAACTTTTCTGTGCCGTCAAGTTTCAATCCCTTATATGGAGGAGTGACCCAGCTATCAGATTTAATCAAAAATATCTTCATTTGTGTTCCGAAGATGAACAAAGGTCTTACGGGTTGAACAACATGATGGAGATTAATTACTGACAGAATTTTCATTTTGGGGTGAACTATCCCTTTAATATTCTTGGAATATTACAAATAAACGTTCAAAAAAAATATATTGTGAGAGCGAAAATAAGGTTAGGAGAATGTTCTACTACAACATTATCAGAACCCTTTTGAATAACATTCTAATCACGACAAGAAAACTGGACATATTACCATTTAGAAGCATTGCAAATCATTGTTCCCACAACAATTTTTAGAAAATACATTTGTGAAGTGAAGAAGTGAAAACACTTTTTTTAAAAGAACATTTAAAAAGTTTACTGTAAAGTGAATATACCTTACAGAACCAAACATTTATGTTATAGCCTACAACAACATATTTTACAAAATAATTTACTCTAAAATTGCTATAAAATCAAATCCATGTATATGCAATAATCAAAAATATCTTCATTTGTGTTCCGAAGATGAACAAAGTTGTGTTCCAAATTTGAAGTTGATTACAAGGTTTAAAAGCACCGATTTTTATGGTAATGCATTGACCAATTTCAAATTGTCCCGTTTTCACAGAATGAATTTTGAACTTTCGAATGATAGCCTACCTTTTTATGATTATTAGGCTACTAAAATATATGATAGGCTAAAATATATATCATATATGAGCAAAAAAAGGCAATAAAAAAGTGTCCCACACTAATTGTCCGGCAAGTTATAACAATCTATAAAAATCCAAAATTGCAATCCAAAAATCTTTCAAAAATCTATCCAAAAGATAGCACAAAGATTAGTTTGATAAAGTGAAAACAATCCGCAAGCGCAAATGTAGGCTACTATTCACCATCAATATCAATATTAATATGATATATCGACCACATATATATTGTATTATGGGCTAGGTGGGTAGACAGCCAGTGTTAACTCCACTACAGTGTAATTGAGCGAGATGTGTGGTGAAAGTGCAGACAGTTTGTTATCTTCACCACTGCACGAGCGCAGGCAGCGCCTCCTTTGCACATCAGACTCGTGAAAGCGATTTCGCTGAGACTGACATTGAATCTCATTCACCGTAAAATACATGGCAGCCATGTCAGAGACCGCGCCGCCATCCACCTCTCCATGACAGGAGATAAGAGAGCTTCAGCTTAAATCGCATATTTAAGGCATTTGGTTGAGAGTATTTTTGTACGTCTTCGCAGTTTACAGAGCTCTATTAAAAGGATTAGTCTGAAACAGTCTCCTCTGTTTATGCCTGCTTAGGGTGGGCTGGCTCTGAGCTGTGGCGGTGTGTGTCAGATGGACTGGTCACACTGAACGACGTTTTTCATATGACAGTGTATGAAAGAACATGATGATGGGTCTTAAGGGGCTGTCAGACGGATTGGCCTCGCTGTCAGTACATGTGCTTTTGGTTTAGTCTGTGAACTCTACTGAGAATACAAGCCTAAAAAATGTATGTCATGAAGCTCCTGTAGCTTTCAGGTTCTGCACTGAAAACAAAATATATATATATATGAACCTTAAAGCTAAACTTTTTGCTGATACTTTGTAATTTTTAACTGTGTCATGGCTGTCATTCTGGATGCGTCATTACGCAAAAGCAAATGTTATTGTAGAATTGGAATTAAGCTTTTATCCCCTTTGTTGTTGAATCATGCATGGAAGTGAACAGCAGTAATTTTGCCAAGCGATCTCTTTTTTATTATTAGTTGTCTTTATGCTCAGCTTTCTCTGAGTCAGTACACCAAGGTTGGGCATATATATGCTGACCAAAGGATCTTACATTATCCTTACAAGGTAGAGAAGTATGTTGTTCATGTCTAAAATAGATGTTCAAAATAGATTTACATCATGCTACATAATCCTCATTCCTAATTAAGAATACTTCAGTCGACATATGCATCAGTGGAGAAAATACATTGCATATACATGTGGTTAAATTAACTTGTCTCTCACTAAAAATATTAAATATTTTTTGTCTTCAGAACATATTTTGGTCCGGAGACTTCCACAGAAGATAATATAGGCTATATTTTTAATATTAAGAGCACTTCTATTATTGATATCTATTGGGATGTGGAGCGGATTTCAACCAGTATAACAAAAAGAGTATTTGAAAACATTTAGTTTACCATTACTGTTTGGTCTTTTGTGTGTCATAACAGTTATTGATATAGGCAGGGGAAGTTTTACATTATTAGCTACATCATGTGCCCATGTAAAACAATTATGTCCGAATAGGGCTGTAACTGTCTTGTGATGAGCAATACACTGGAAAAAATGTCACTGCTATTTAATTAAATAAATTATGGTAACAATATTACACATAATATTTGTGAGTAGTTAAGTCTTGATTTCTTTCATGGAATCTACTTGAATAAATCATGTAAAATCCCCTTAATTTTTTAATCTGTGATGCAATGAATTTAATATTTTTAGTGAAATATGCTTTTTTATTTTAAGTTGACCCTCAAAAGTGTGTGAATTAGAGTGAATGGAAATAACCTGTTTATATTTGACTTTGAGTTATACATTGCATTATTAAGAGACTTTATGCCACTAGCACAGCACAGGACCAATCAAGATACTGCACTAGTGATATACCGAAGTTTTTGCTCAATGAACATAGCAAAATGCTTCAGAATATCAATAGATGCAGTTATTCACAACATAACTATAAGCCCAACTCTTCTGCCCAATGGCAAAGATCAAAACTTCAACATAATAGAAACTCTTTCAAATGTCAAACATAACTGAACATTAAACTTGAACAGATGTTTCCCTTTACTCAAAAACACATAAAATAACACTTCATTTCAATATTTCCTCTCCATTACCAGCCATGTGCAAAGCATGCTGGGAACTAAGGTGTCTTCATTCATTTTTTACAGTGTAGGCTACATATATAGATAACTTTAAACATTATAGCATGTGTTGCAATGCCTTCAGTTATTCTGAAAACAAATATCACAGCTGGCAGTAAGCATGCTGCATTAGTAACCAGAAGTGAATTTATCTATGTTGACTGTTGTCACTTTGATTGACAGTTTGAACCTGCAGCATTTCAACACTGTGCTGTGGAATGTATAACATATTTTATCACAATAATTCGCAACTGTCTTTTCAATGCTTTGAGATCCGTGAGTGGGTGACCACATCCACATTTAATTTGAAATGTCGCCTGTATAAAGCATGAACTGTAATAGTTAGAATAAATGGCAAACCCAGAGAGTGTAGGATGTAAATAACAGTCTGTTTTCACATCTGGATCTTGTATTGAATGCTGTCTGACAAATGGCTGTCACTCCACATGTGATGTTAGACTGTGATGGGACATGAATCATGACGTGATGTTCTCTTTCAAGAAGCACGAGGAGGACATGTGTTTCAATTTGCTGTTTGGCTGTTTATGTGTTTGTTTAACTATGGTAACTTTTATGTCCCCTGGGTTGATTTTTAAAAACCAACATAGTTATTCATCTTGTTATATGAAGGTCACTTTAATGCTGTCGGGAAAACTTTTATTTATAGTTTTTATTGTTTTATCTTTTTCCTTAACACAGATTTCAGTCTTATGTATAAAAATCAAGAGAGCAAGCATACTTAGATGTCCTATGAGACAACAATCAAGGTAAATATTAGCCTAGAAATCTAGACGCACCCTAGCGGCAGTAAAATTTATTTTGCAGACAGTGTAGTCTAGCAACTCTCCGTTGGCTTTTTGAGCTGGAAAAACCAAACTCTGGTCAGGCCAATCACATCGTGTATAGAGTTGGTGGGCGGGCTTAACATAATGACGGCAGAGATGTGACGGTTCCACGTGATTTCCCTGCTAATGTTACTTGAAAACAAAGAAGATGACGCTGGCGAACAGCGGTCTTTCGAATCGGCTTTGGCCGCGACTCTGGAGGACTTGGAGTTAAGAGAACGCCACTTAAGTAATTCTTAAAAAAGGAAGATGTGTTCGGAGTTTTGACGACCGGATACGGCAAAAGTTTAATATCAACTAGCTCCGCTGGTGGGAAACGCATGGGACTCACTCAGCCACAGCCGTTCGTTGCTCTGGTTGGTTGTAGCGCTATCCTATTGCGTGCAGAGGGAATTTGAAAGACAACCGTTTATCCCGCCCCTCGGATTAGGTATGCCAATTGTGAGTTCCCAGACCTAACATCTTCATGTAGGTCTGGCTTGCCAGGCTAGGTAAATATCAGTTGTAAACAGAATATTTGTAATGTTTGTAATTTCCAATCAAGCTGTAAATTTGACAAATTATGCAAGTGTGAACTATTTAATTTAGGATAGATAAAATGCTAGCTATGAAATTAACCACAGGAAAAACAAAGGACATTTTGGGTCCATTTTCACAAAACTGTTTTCAACTAAAACTAAAAACTTCTTTAGCCATTCACTTACATATCAACAACGTTTTGGGATTCTGAAAATGCAAAATTTTGAAAACGTTTGAAAACATTTTTATACTGTTAACTACAAAAACATAAATTTGTGAAAACTGTGACGTCATGCGCATGCATGTTTAGTCTATAGGCGCGTAGTGTTTCTTTACAAAGTGACATCGCCAACTACTGGCCTGGCAGCAATACAGCGTTTTTATTTGGTTTCGTGGATCCCTTTGAACGGGGATCGCTTTTTACAACATGTTGAAAAACACAATAATTTTTTTTCTTCTGTTTTTACTATACATCATTATGTAAACGTACTGTAATTCAGTCATTGCCACTGTCATCCTAACAGGAAAGTCCTACAGTATATCACCAAAAACAATTTAATAAATAAAAATAAAAATATAATTTCTTTTTGTATGTGCTTTTGGCTTATTCACGCCCATTTATAATGGAAGACTTCATTATTTTTAATAAATCCAAGTCTGGGAACCTTGAGGACCTTTAAATTCACCTTGTCATGTTTATTCATGATGATAAATAAGATATTAATATCAATTTCAAGCCCTCTGTCCCAAGGATAAGTCTCTCTATTTACTATTCCAGCCTTGTAGGCTAAACAACTAAATATTATAATAACTCTCTAGGTTCGGATAAGTGTTTCTTTGGTAATATTTCAATCTAGTATTAAACAGACTAAGAAAGTCATTCAGCTGAATCACTCATAATATCATGGGATCTAGTTGCTGTGTTATTGACTGAATTCCTCATAACCATAAAGTCAACTGCTGTTATGTCATGTTATAGCATACACAAGGTCAATAATTAAACTCAAATTATGACAAGTCCCGTTTTTATGGTTTCGCAATTAGGCCGCTGTGAACAGGAGGCAGAGTCTGTATTGAGGCAATTTCTCATGAATAGACTATATTTCACAAACAAACAGACCATTTCAGAATCAAAGGAATGCAAATGAAGTTGAGTAAATCGCAAGATAGGGAAAGCCATGTTAACTTTGATCATTCTGTACCGTATCAAAGCACACCAGATCTGTTTCAGCGCCTCTTAAAGTGTTTGCACCTGTCCTCTTTCAATTCTTTGATTCATATTTCAGCACAGCGCTTCAACTTAAAGCGAGCACAAGCCTCCAGGTTCTTTCATTGCTATTCACGTCTGCCCATCCCTGTAAATAAACCCGCTCTGCATTTAGGTGCGTTACACCACACTGCTCATCACGCAGAAGTTAATTTTGTGCTATCACAATGAAAAATCACATGCCATGGGTGACAGAAAGGAGAAGCTGCTCTTTAAATAAAGCGAAGCGACAGCCTCATAAAGAGGAGAAGGCATTCCTGATAGGAGAAGTAAACACGTCGCGCTGCATGTCAGCCTGTGGACACTTCTCAGAAAGTCAGAAGGGTGGTCTTATCTTATGGTGTGGTAGTGGGATTAAGAAGGTCTATTAGTTTATTCATTCAAGACACATTAGAACATGCATTCAGATCACAGTGTGACTAATATAGGCCTATGATTAGTCTATTATGCTATTATGAAGGTTTGTGGGGCCCAATTTCTTATTCCAATAGAATGTTTAGTGTTATTATACAGCTAAAGTCAGAATCAGTTCAGTGTGTTTTCTCCCTTGGTTTGGTTCATTTAGGCATACTGAATGTGAACACGGCAATCACGCTCGGATCCATTTTTGTGAAGAAAAAGTACATACTTTTGAGTGTGTAGCAAAGGAGTAGGCAATCTTTGGGACATACTATCACGTCATCTTTAACGGACAGATCTGTCGCGTGTATCCTGTCACCGTAAACTGACCTGTCAATCATCATGTCACAGTTAAAATCCTCCATTCAATCTAATTTGATTTCCTACCGTTTCGGAGAGCACGCTCATCTGCAGATTGTGGGTCTTTCATGTGGAGACTCATGTGTTTGCAATTTGAATATAATGATGCATTTAAAAGGTAATGGCTAAACGTATCTTTACAAAAGTTCACAGATGCAGATGCTATAATGTAGACAACATTGAATAAATACATTTTCGTCAGGTTAGATACTGATAATTAATCACTCAAACCCTTTTATCTAAACCTCTCTACATAACCGCTGGACTCACGCGTCCCCCATGTCTGTAGTTTTTTAACACTTTTCACTCGTGTTTGTAGTTCTAAACGAATCCTTGTGCAACGCGCGATGGGTTGTGGGCAATATTAGCCTTTGGGGTTTGCATCGAGGGGGTAATCCATCATCCGGAAACTGAAGACTCCCTGTAGCAGACCATCACCTGCTGTTAGCATACCATTGACTCCCATTCATTTTGGCGTCACTTTGACAGCGAATAACTTTACATTTGAGGCGTCCAAAGACTCCATTTGTCCATTATTTATTTCTAAAGAAACACGACAATGTATAAAAGCTCCATTACTTTTGATCTATTTGTTATGGCCCCCTAGAAGCTGTTTTTGTAAAAATAGGCTAACGATTGCGTCATAACCACGCGACTCTCTGTCGCACATTAGAGAAATTACCATATAGACAGGAGGAGAAGCTCGCAGGCAACCGGGGGGACATGGAGGCATAAAGTCAAGGGAGAAGCCCATAGAGAGTTGTAAAGTTGCTCCTGCTGCTAGCTCATGAACAGCTAATACTACTCACGATCTCCGGCTCTGCAAGATTCGGAAGGGAATGATTCCGATTTCTCTTGGCACAGCTACTAGGTTGCTCACGTCACCTTCACTTTTCTCCGTTGAAATCTATGGAGTCGCTGTGTCCATTTCTTTTACTGTCTATGCAGACCATCCGGGTATCTTTGGAACACTCATTTCAACATACTACTATTTGGGACGTCCTAATTCTATTTTTGAATACTATTTTGGACGGATAGTATGTGAATTGGGACTGGGCCGAACTCTGGAACAGTTCGCTTGAAGTGTGAAAGCAATCCAACCCAACAGACCAACGAACCAAATGGTATTATTTATAGCGGGAAATGTGCTATGTAAAAAGCAGTAGTGATTCTGTGAGTGAGCCCATTAGGCTAGTTATCACGGTTGAAAACCAAAAGTTATCTTAAAATGTTGTGTACTTGCGCTGTGTGAGAATGCTGTCCCGATGAAGCCTTGATTCCTGCTCTAGCTGCATTATAACATTCATTTGCGTGTGTCTTGACACTGTTAACCAAAGTTTTGCGATATCCAGAGAGAGCGTGTTTGAATTTGCTGCAGTATTAATATGAATTTAGTAGGCTATATAATTTAACAGCGGGAATGACGGCTATATTCGTATAGAGTTTGCGTGTGTCTCAACAGTTAATAAAGCCACAATAAGCTCATGGAGCGAACTTGTCAATCATCTTGATGGATGACACAGAGGAAACTCTGACCAATAAGACGACAGTTGTGCTCGCATGTGACTTGCGTGAACATTTTGGCACACTTTGAAAGGTTGCCTTGTGAAAGTGAACCAAACCAAGAAGAAAATGCAACATTGTAACAAATCAAGTCCTGGTTTAGGAACAAAACAAACAATCTAGGTGTTACGTCCTAAAATACATTAAATTGTTCTATTCAGATAGCCTACAGACAGCTTGACAGAAGACAAAAAAACACATATATCTACACTCGTACGACATCTACATAGGCTATGTCAGCTTGCTGATTTTGCTCAAGATAAGGATTTATTAAGTCCACATGTCATTCAATCAAGAAATTATGCTTCTAACCACAGGTCGAGAGCTGTCGTTCCAATCACACAACTGTGCAATGCTGATTGCGAATGTTCATTGGAACAATGGTTTCAGGAAACACCGACTCGTTGAACTATACTGATAACAACGGAACTTGCGAGCATGGTTGGCTATCGATGCTTTCGTGAAACGCACCCCAGACTGATTTTGTTGCCAAACAATAGTGCGAAGTGATAACAGCACAAGCATTCTGCATTATTTTGAATGATCTGACAAGCCATGAATAGAGCTAAGAATAGCAGAAGCCGGTTATTTAGCAGTCACTCTGCCACGGAGGAATAGTGATGCACCTGCCGTAATGCACATGTTGCTGATACACAGTCCAGTGAGGTGTGTACTGATCACTGGAGTGGAAAAGGCATATTAGTCATGCAAAACACATAAATGCAAGCACACAAATCCTGCGGCTGTTTTATTAACGAGTTTGTGCTAATGAATGGCGCTTCTTATTTGTCTTGTCCTGACGGTGTTGAACACTTGTCTTTGGAGCCGGGATTTATTTGACCTTTTGTTAATGAGGAATGTAGTTTCAATGAGGTTATCAACCCAAATACCAAAGATCATTTAATGCTTATTCATGTTTTCCATGAATCAAGTATGAGTTTGTTATGTGGATTATCTCATTTGGAAGTGAAATATTTTCAAATTACCTGCCAATAACACAGCCAGTAGATCAAGGGCATGGCAAGGACTGTCAACATTTTGTTATGCTGTCAGAGAAAATGACATAATATGATGGATAGGTCAATTAGGAAGTCAAACAAAGGGATCTGTATGCAAGATGTGTCAAAAGAAAAGAAGTCTTATCTGAATATATCCTTTGAGAGGAAGGCTTTTAAGTCTATTTTGAATTAAGCAGTGGATATGTGGGATTTCTGCTGACTTGCAGAAGAGATTCGTGGTCATGTTTATTGAATAAGCCTTGCAAAGTCAGCAACATGCAATATGGCAGTGGGTTTTCAACCTCTATAGATCCAGTGTATAAAATGTATAAAAAGCTATATTTCTTTATAATAGTTTATAATAAGATCAATTGAGAGCCAGTACTTTTATTTTAGTATTGTTTAAATTCTATTGTCAAATTGTTTTATTGTTTTTATTTTTATATTTTCAGGTTTCAATTTCATTGTTAGTTTATTTATTTTTATTATTGAAATATTTCATTGTCAATGTTGAAAGCAGTTGTTCTACATAATATTTTTGTAGAAACCATGACATATTTTGTTTTTCAGGATTTTATTAATAGAAAATTTAATATAGATTCAATATAGCTTTATTTGAAATAGAAAGAACAGGTGTTTATTGTCACTTTTGATCAATTCAATGCATCCTTGCTGAATGAAAGTATGAATTTATTTCATCATCAACAACAACAACAACAACAAATCTTACTGATCCCACTTTTGAACTTTTCTGCTGGTAATCCCTACACTATGGGGACAAAATGTGTAGGTATGGGTGTACTTATGTAAATGTGGAAATAATTGTGGGGAAAAAAAACATTTCTAAATATATATTTGGCACACAAAGCAATATTTGTTTGTATATATTCATATTTAGCAGTAAAGCTTTCAAATCTCTTGCATGGTCAAGCCAAAAAGGAGCAAGACTGTGTGTCACACATCTACGGCTGATCAGAGAGAGAGAGAGAGAGAGAGAGAGAGAGAGAGAGAGAGAGGACCCATTTCTCATTGTTTGGCCGATGGCTATAGCAGAGTAAAGCAGGCATGTGACATTAAAGAGAAATGAAGGCCAAAATACTGTCACATAAGAATTTGAAATTTATTTTTTGCCTCAGTGCTGATTCAGTTACATTTCTCTTACCCTCACTGTAATATATTCTTTGATGCAAACACAGATAGTTTCTCTCTCTTTGGCCCAAATGAATCTTACAGCATTGACATAATCAAATGCTGTTGCATTTCCACATTTGGTTGCATAATTCTAATTTACAATTTCACTATATGTGAGTCATCATTCTGTCACACCTTCTCGTTTTCAGTTATAACTTTCATGGCATTACCTGATAGGCTCATTCCTGTTTAAAAGCCACAGGCCGTCGTTATTTGCATGCCTGCCTATTCTGAGCAGGTGCATAGATACCATATGGCTTTCATAGAAAACTCCATCAATGGCGAAACAAACATGGACTAATTTTAATTTCCTTGGCTTGTTGTGAACCATTAATCAGCCAAATGATTTTGAGCTGTATGATTAAGGTTCTTTCTAACCATCTAAAAAACACAACATTTAGAAAGCCTCATCTTAGTAGCTGATGACAAGTGAAGTGCAAACTGTGAATGATAGAGTTTAGCTGAAGATGGTAAATCAGCTGAAGTGGATCGGGAAGCAGTGAATAGCAGGTGATGTGTGCAGCGGCAGGTGTTGAGCTGCATGCAATGCACACGGTCCCCCTAAAAGACGCCCTGTATCTCACGTACAAGCTGAGCAGAAAGGGAGGTTTTGTTTTTAATTAATTGCATTTAAAGGCACAATATGGAACTTTTCGGCTTTCAAAATAGCAAAAATAACTGTATCTATGTTATATATTTCTTTTAGTTGTGTACTAACATTATCCCAAAAGTTCCCACCAACTTTCAAATCCGGAGAAATTTATATTTTAATTTGAAGACACGGGCCGTGTCTTTATTTCCGTTTCGTCGCCCGTCTATGACGTCATATAACCTTTGACTCTAGTTTCTCTAACTTCGTGCGGATCCCGGCGAAAAACCGCCAAACGCAAATGTAAACACCGGACGCACGTCACTAAAATAAAAGAAGACGATAAAGAATCAATAGTTGGATATCAATAATGGACCATGATTATGCTTTGCCTGCACGTTCTGCTGCTGGAGGCAGATCCATGAAGCGGAAACGCACGGGTGAAAGAAATGACCCGGTTTGGAACAGGAGAAGACATGACTCGCGGTAACATTGGAGTTGCATTTCCACGAGTTTCGTGACAACTGGAACTACAGAGAGATGCCGATCTCGCTTGCATTCTAATAAACAAGTAAGCACCCATTCAGCTAACTATATCTATCCGTAACTTATATATTGTGAAACGATGATGGCATGTGTAAAACGCAGAGCAGACGGACTAGCTCTCATGTACAGTATAATGTAAATTCACATTTGTTGTAGATATAGCTGCAGAAAGTAGCTTCATATGCAGTTCACCATCTTTTTCAATATCATAGTAGGCTATAAACGTAATTATAATTATTAACGAAAGGTGACCGTGTTTTTAACATCTATTAATACTAGCTAGGTGGAATATTGATTCAAAAGCCCTGATAATTCATATATCTCTCCGTTCGAAGAGACGTGATTTTAAAAACACTAAGTTAGAATGAGTGAGGAATGTGGAGAGCGACAGAGCGCGCGTGTTCATTACAATGGCATTACATAAAGTTAATAGCCGTAACTAAACGTAACAAGAATAGAGATATAATATAAATAACAACACATTACCTCGTCAGTGAACATGTTATCTGCTGGAGATGCTAGATGGCTGGGGAATGACAGATCGCGCGTGTCCCAATGAACATCGTATAGCGGGTTCGCGCGCGCACTCCCTCTCTCTCTCGACAACGACAACCATAGACATAATAATACATAGACGCCCTATTGGCCGCTTTGGAACGTTGCTGCGATACGTCAACGGGTCCGCCATTTTGCGGAGGGCAAGACTGCACTGTAATCAAGGGTGAGCTGCGTTTTTTTCTGGATAAAAACAAAAACTGTTTTTATATTTATCAACCGATTTCAGTGGTTTGTATGTGGTGTACAAAAAGTTTCATCTCTAGTTATTTAAAATCTCAATAGTTACACTTGTAAAATATTTGTTTTAATAAAGAATGGTCAAAGCTCAGACTTGTCATGTATCTGGCTTTTTATTCTTGGATAAGAATGATGAAGACCCCCATACTGAGATATAATTTAAGTTTTCTTATTGTGGAAAAAGCATTTTCTGTGATTGACCAGATTTGAGCAATAACAAAGATAACTGATGGATCCATGCTAATACATATGTTATGGTACAACTAACATTTGTGAGAAGTAATAGTAAATAGTTTAGTCAATAACATAAACAAATAGTATACAGCAAATAAAATAGTAATGAATAGTATAATTATATAATATCATACAATAATATAATCACAAAAATATTGATAATAGCATATGGTTTATTAATAATACTATAATAATAGCAATAGAATAAGAAATATCAATTACAGAATATACACAATAAAAAATAAGTTAAATAGTGACTTATATTTAATATTTAACTCTTTTTGTTAAATTTCAGTTTTATTGATCAGTAATAGCAGAAGTAGCTTCAGTCAAACATACAGCAGGATACAACGTTAAAAAAGCCTAAATACAAAGTTATGAAACTTCACTTTGCCCTCAGCCAAAACGATTTACCAGGGAACCATTTATAGATTAATGAGACCAAAGATCGCCCGTTAGATATACACAAGACGAATTATATCTCATGTTTAACCACTAGACTAGAGGCATCCGAGCCGGCGGCACACTTCAGACGCTCTGGCCGAGGTAAGGCTGTCCTCTGCGGGCTTAATGAGCGCTGAGCGCCCGGTGATCGCGAAAACCGTCAGATCAAATTTTTAAATAGGCGCTATCTTTATAAACAAACCACATATTTAAGCTTTAAACAACTACATTGTCGACTGAAAAACTATTAAAACTACATTTCGTGACACAAGTAGTAGAATACAATTAGTATTTTTTAATTTATCCTCTGAACGTTACTATTACTAATTAAATAATGACCAAATACAACCAAAAACAAACGTTCAGTCTTGCCTGTGAAAGATAATTCCTCGAAAGCTTTTTTCAATTGTGTGGCGATTTGTACAGCCCCAAGCAGCGCACAAAACAGGCATTTTTCTCATTCCCAGTTTTAGAGGTATGGGAAAGTTGCCATCCCCAATATGGCGGCGCCGTTGACGTGCGCTCCAGCGGCCAATAGGGCGTCTATGTATTATATTATGTCTATGACGACAACAACTCCCATGAGCACACGCTCTTTCACGACGTCATCAGAATACGTCTTTTGCTATTATTTTGATTGAGTGACCCCTGGTGGCCAAAAGTTACATACTGTACGTTTAAACGATCACTCAAAAATATGCAATTTTCTTTTTTTGAGTCATTAAAAAGAGTGTTCACATTGTTCAGAAGTATTTTTGGGAAAGGTATGGTTCACCCAAAAATGTTAATATTGTCATAATTTATTCACCCTAATGTTTATTTCTTATGTTGAACACAAAATAGTTACAAAATAAAATAAAATAAAAAGTTGCTGCCTTAAATGTTTAAGTACAATTAACTTCACATAGAATGTTTGTCATTTCAACTTGGCTCTAAAATGTTAGTTTAATCTTGTATAACTAATAAAAAAGTTGAACATTGCTGAACATTGCTGAGCTAAGCCAATGTAAAAACATATGTTCTCGATCATATAATTTTTTACAGTAGCTGACTTCCATAGTATTTTTTCCTACTATGGAAGTCAATGGCTGCCGTCAACTGTTTGATTAACAACATTCTTTAAAATATATTATTTTGTGTTCAACAAAAGAATGAAAGTCATACAACTTTGGAATAACTTGAGGGTGAGTAAGTGATGACAAAAAAATATTTTTTGGGTGCACTATCCCTTTAGGTAATTACACAATAAACAGCACATTTTTTCGTGCAGGTTCATTTTGTGCCCATAATTAAAGGTTAAAATAAATTGATCATTTTAGTACACTATATTTAGGGTAATTGTGTTCCTGTTGTCACAGAACCTGAAAGCCCAGTTGAGCGAACACAAACCTCTAGCTCATTCAAGAAAGGAATTAAAGCGGATGTAGTGGAAGAACTGGTTATGCCCCTAATGCAAAGCCTTTTCAACCTCCTTCATGCACTTCACCATGTTTTGGGGAGTAACAGCAAGCTGTTATGATGAAGTGACAAGATTAAAATCCCCTGAAACGTGTGTGCGAGAACTCCTGCGTCAGGTAATGTGACTGCATGTCCCATGTGCTTTTACAGTAATATATCCTAGATGACACCTGCTGTTTTCTCACTAAACATTCCCCTCGTTTTAGGACTCTTCCTTATCAGTCTTTGAGCATGGACAAAATGAAACCCAATTCAACCAAAGAATTAGCAAAAAGTCATATTGTTGTCTAATTTCAGTTAAACCAATACTCTTTAAAACAAGATAGATTTCCAGTACTTTTAGATTTACAGAAACACTGGATAAAATATTAAGACTTGTTTTTATAACAAAATACGAATATATTTAGGATAAATCTAAGTCTTGGTATCATAAACAGTGTTTCTTCTCAAGTGCATCTTGTTTTAGGGATTTTTAAGATATTTTACTGAAAAACAAAGTTAAAAAAGACTAAAACCTCATAAAGACCAAGTGATGTGTCATAAGAGTGAATCAGCGCTGCACTTTCCACTGTTAATACCCCTCAGCTTGTGTGTCTGCATTCATTGACTCTTTCGCCAGGTTACACAGTTACACCAGTAGGTGGCGACTAGTGACCGTCTTTTTTGAGTGAATCATTGACTCATTAATCATTCAACTGATTTGTTCAAAAATGCTAATTCATTCAGGAATGAGTCATTGAATCATGGGCTGCGTCCAACATCACATACTCTCTTGAGTAGGTATTACTTATTTTAAATAAGTTACATTGCAACCGCTAAAATGCATGTTCTATATATGTGTAGTATGAATGTTATCCGGACTACACTAGTATATAGCCATGTTGTCAATATCATATGATAGCAGTTTTAGTTGTGTTGCTTCACTGCCATTCATAAACCCTCTCCCGTGGCCTCATGGATAGTAATGATACACACTTCAGAATCTCACTGGAAGGAGTTCATCCGGGTACTTTTTGCCAATTCTTTTAGTATGTGATGTAGGAAGTATGTAGGAAGTATGTGATTTCAGATGCAGCCATTGATTAAACCGATTAGTTCAAAAATGTCTGACAATACTTAACCTGAAAAGAAATTTGTCTGGAGTGCATGTGATCTCATGTATATTGGTACACACCTTGCAAATAACACATAGGAACTGTATTGTCAAATTAAACACGTTTAACAAAAAGTGGCCCACTTTACCTGCATTCAGGTTTTATTTTATTCTCCATAGACGTACTTATAATTCTATTTATAATGTACAATCTTTGCATTCTATCCTCTAAATTTGTTATGATTTAGAAGCTGTTTTTTCTCATAGGGACTGAAGTTTTGGAATACCTGGAACACACACACACGCACACACACACACACACACACACACACACAAAACACACACACACCCGCACACACACACTAATGTGTGTATGCACTAACAAAAAATACAAAAGACAACATAAGACAAAACACAATGGAGCTGCTGAAAAGTTGGAGTGAAACCAATATCAATCAGAATAAAAAAATAGCATATGGATAAACTGCATGTTTTAAACTGTCAGAGCTGTTGCACTGGAGCTCTGGCAAAGTCACTATAGTACAGTCACTGAGTACAAAGACAACAGCTGCATATGTGGGTATACCCCACACTGCTGGATTCACTGATTACGGACTTAAAAGAATGAGCTTGCCACCAAACCTTACAATACATATACATATATATACACATAAGAATTTATGTATGCTTCAGCTTTCCAGATGTGAGAAGCAACCTACTGTTACGAAAGTGAAAACTCTAACGGCAGTTTTTAAGCTTTAGCCCCAAAATCTTCATGCATGAAGCAGCTGTCTCCTGTTCTCAGTCTTGTTAAAGAACAATGCTGCTGCCAGTGCTTTGGAAAACAAAGTCAAGGCTGAACGATTACTGTCTGACATTGTGTTTATTTTGTAATCAAGTTCCAAGAAATCATCAGCAATAGGAAAATCTGGTCTTGCTTTACAGTAGGCTACAGTATGTCAAGTTTATAGCTTAGACTGTATTCTGTTCTGCTCTGCCTGTGCCATATTCCTACAAAATGCATTTTTTTCAGTTCTCAGTCTGTTTTAGTTTAAAGAATATTTTTTTATATAGTCCGATAAATACTTAATTTTTGAATTTTGACACAAATCTCATCTCATGCACGTCTCTCAAGGAGACATCAATCAACAAAGCAGTAGAATTTTTATTTTTTTAATATCCAGACTACATTAGGCTACATGTCAAGTCAAGTATATTTATATAGCGCTTTTGGGTCATTCTACAAAAACGTCCACTTTTGGTATGGCAAGATGTCTTAAAATGTATTTCTTTTTCTAACATTTAAACTTACACCACATTATTAGATTACCCTTTGACTTCATGAATACGCATAAATGACAGCTTAATGATTTTTTATATTTTTGTGCATTTATTTAAAGACTGCATGTACCATTTTTTTGTCACTGGTGTTACCTTACTACTTTGGCAATATTAAATGTTTTTATGAAAAATTATTTCACATTTTTTTCAGCACATGTAGTCAGAGTTACCAAATAATAATAATAATGCAACAAATAAGGAGACTATGTTTTATTTATTTTGATCAGGTTGGTTACAAGTGTGCTTGAATGAGGTTAGTTCGTTTCCGCAACCTTGTATTTGCTATAACAATGAAAATATTTGAAAATCAGTTCAAATCAAGTAATGATGCAATCCTTTAAATCTTAACTTTTTAGTGTAGCATAATTAAATGGATGTAAAATTATTATCATGTCAGATATGGCATTGTATTTAATGTGACAGAAAAAAAAGACAGTAACACCAGTGACACAATGAATCACCAATGACATGCAAAAGACCAAAGATCATTATTCTTCAACTATAATTAAGTAGATGAGACTAAATTGTTACATTTGGCATATAATCTAAATTAATATCTTTGAATAAAGTTTATCTATAAATGGGAGTCACTGGTGTTACTGGTGTTACCCATAAGAAAGGTAACACCAGTGACGGTAACACCAGTGACAATTTTCATGAAAAATTAATTTTACAAAATAGCTGCTGCAAGGTATCAAACCACATGTTGTCAATCATGGTATACTCACTAAATTAAGTATTTTAATCCATTTGTATTCTCGTTTTTTACAATTACCTAACAGTAAAGTAGGTCACAACAGTGACTTCAACTAAAAGCTTCATATGAAATCATGAGACAAATGAGAATATTTCTGATAACTGAAAAGAGACAGAGGATTTATTATGGGCCTTCCTTCATAGAAATTCAGGAAACTGGATGAAGGAAGTCAAGTGATGTCATCAGTGTGATTTTTATTTCAAAATAAGAGATTTTTGTTTTACGGTAACACCAGTGACACAACTCCAGGGGACCACTACTTTCATAATAAATTTTATAATATTTATTCTGCATTTAGTTTTTTTATGTCATTTACATAATATATTAGATATTTATGTATACATTATTGTATTTTAAATGGTGTAAAAATCTGTTATTGACCTCAAAATAAAGCATTTTCCCGCTGTACATGACTGTGGGGACGAGCACTTCTGTGGTGTTTGGAATTCTATAAAATTAATAAAAAATAAAATATTGCCTCTTGATGGCTCAAGAAGGTGTAATTGTTCAAATAACACGTTGTTTTATTTTAAAATGTAAAGAAATTGTAATTCTAAAGTGTTTTTTTAAGTGTAATATTTCTGTAAAGGCTAGGGACAGAAAAATGGACATTTCCGTAATGACCCTTTTCACAATATAGATTATATCAAAGCAGCTTCACATCAATCAAAATAACATTACAATGTTATAAACATACATATTATGTCCAATTTAAAAACTGTGTCCTTTATTTGCAGGTCATATTTGCTATTAATAATTTTTAGCCGGTTTTTAAAGCCTGAAAAAGGTTACTGGGTTTCTATTAAAATCCTAATCAATTGCACAGGGGCAAATTATAATACGCAGAGTTTGAATTAAAAAATAACAACCTAACTTGGCCAATCCTCACATATCCATAAGCCTTTTTATGCCGTTGATCATGTCAAAAAAATGAATAATCCCAGTCCATATCCAATTAAGTTTGAACAAGACATCATCAAGCCAGTCTGTACTTTATATCCGGAAGACACGCCCACAACGAACTTGTGCAACAGCGGCTCAAAGCGATTGGTCGAGGCGCGCTGTCACTCACGGATCTCTGCCATTCCTTCCGTTCCGCCGACGAGACTTTACACAGATGTGTTTCAGGCGTGATCAGTTGAGGCGGTGGGACTCCTCTGTTCGCACAGTGGGATCAACTTATTTCAGAGGATATACCGTGCCCTTTTCGGACACCTTGAGTTCAATGTAACAGGTATCGTAAACAGTGTAGGTCAAGGTGATCGGGGAGTTACTTTGTTGTAGAATTTAGTCTATTTAGTCGTGTTTTTAAACGCAGAAGAAAATGCCTGTAGCTTCTCTACTGCCTTTCACGGCCACTCCGAATAGGAAGTCCGCCAGCCCGACCTCCTTCAGGCTCACGGAGAAATTCATCTTGCTTTTAGTGTTCAGCGCCTTTATCACCCTGTGTTTCGGAGCAATCTTCTTCTTGCCGGATTCCTCTAAGCTTCTCAGCGGAGTTTTCTTCCGCTCGTCCTCGGTGGAGGCAGAGACGCGCACAGGTACAGTCAGTGACACGAGCACCGGGACGGGCAAGGATGAGAAGATCCTGGCCAAGATTAGAAAAGACCACGAAAAGGCGCTGATCGAGGCTAAGGACACCCTACAGAAACGGCCGGACGAGATCAAGCAAGACATCATCAGCGACAAGCTGAAAGTTGTGCAGGTGAATGGAGCGAACGCTGTCAATTTGCCGTTTGTTCAGTACGTGCGCCCGCCCGGAGCAACAGGGCACGAGCCCGCGGATCCTGACACTAAAGAGAAAAGAGCCAAAATAAAAGAGGTATTGTATGTTTTTATTATTATATACTCCTTCGCTTTCCTCAGACTCTCGAAGGAAATCATGTCAGATATTGTTGTGAAACTAAATAACTTTCCCACTGTAGCTAGAGAAACCAAGTGGTATTGTTAATAATATTTGTGTCAGTGCCGGTTGCTGGAGAAAGGGTCTGTTTGACACCGTGTCAGTTTCAGGAAACATTTCCCCAAAGAACATTGATGTAAATAAAATGTTGCAATGTAGATAAGAGGTATAAGGTGACGTGTGCGAACCAGTATTGTTGTGAAACCAGTACTACAGGCCTGACTTCTGACAGGTCTGTTTAGTGGACACGCGAGTTCTGTCACTCACAGGAGAGCGAGCGCGTGCTCGTTCATTCTGTCGGCTTCGCCGAACTTTAGTTTGTTGAAAAGCTGACAGGCAGTATTTTAGTCCTCTTTGTTTTGCTCCGTATTTCAGCTCGCATTATCTGTTGTCAGTATGTAGTCAACATTACTTGTTTCCCACCGTTTTTTCAAATATTTGTCAGAAATCTGTTTTTAGTAGCCTGTGTATTTCAGTCAGCATTTCCTGTATGTCAGATAGTGCTTTAGCCTTTTGCTTTTTTTGAGTGGTCCTGTATCTCAGTAGCCAATTTATTTCCTTATTTAAAAATATCTCTGTCAGTATTTTAGCCATGTGTTCCCTTTTTTGTTCTCCAGTATATGTTACTGTAGTATTGAATTTTTCTTTTCTGTATTCCAGTCTGTTTTTTTATATATTTCATTCAGTACTGGTTCAGTCAACCGTGCCTGTATCTGTTAACAGTGTTTTCTGCTTTTTAGATTGAGATTTGCCTGTATTTCAGTCAGTATATTCTAGCCAGCATTGTCTGCTTTTTTCATAATGGTCTGTCTGTATTCACTTCAGTATTCGTCAGTTTTTCAGTCAGTGAAAATCCCCCTTTTCACTCATTTGTTTTGTATGGTTTATTTCCTTGTTTTTATTCAGTCAGTCATTTAAATAATTTTCTGTCAGTATTTTCTGTTTTTTGATTAATATTTTTGTGAAGTGTTTCACATTGATTCTATTTTCTGCATTTCAGACTGCATAATTGAGCTATATATGTTTTAACTTTTTACATAATGAGGGCATTTTTTTGGTTTAAATTATTAAGTGAAAGCGCAAGGTGATTCATCAGTATCACATTTCTTATTTGTTGCCAATAAAGTGCAACAGTTGGGTTCCGGAAGTAAAAACGCCATTTTCTCTATAAGGAAATTGATTTTGAATGATAACTTTAAAGACCCACTGAGCTATGAGGTTGTTAATCAATATTTGCTTTTACTGGTGCTGTCAGTCCTCATTATTTAATCTTATTTTTAAAATAATAATGTTAAACAGTAGAATTCATGATGAAAAAATACATTACCCATGATGCTGTACCGAAACTTGCACCAGTAAGGAGTTAAAAAAAGCAACATGCTCCAAAATATCGCCATCCACTCCATGAAGAACTGCGTATGCCGTATGTAATCGAGTTGATCTCCATAGGGGATCACATATGCTCTCAAAATACTGAAATGTTTGCATATTTTGCCATTAACTTAAAATAGTTTAGTTTTTATGCACGTATTGTTATTCACCTCTGATTGGCATATTGGTGGGATAGAAAACTCAATCGGGTTGAGTTGAGCTTAGCTCAAAATCTTGGTTAAGGCTGAACTGTTAAAGTATTAACTAAGAAGAAACAAGGCTGTCATTTCTTGTTTCTTTCCAGATGAATGCTTTTAGAGTATGTCAGACCAGAGTCTAATATTCCCTCAGTACGAGTCGAATGTAGACTTTGCATCGGCTTGATTAAATTAAATCTGCTATTGATTGAGACTCATTTGAATCAGGCTAGTCCAGAGTAAAGATGCAGATGAAAACTGACAGCATGGCGAAGCTTTAAAATCACCTTTCACTGGTATTGACCTTGTCTCCTTGTTTTTTCTGGAATTCCACTAGTGGAGTTACTACTTTTCAGTTATTTGCATAAGAAAATGGTGCCTATGTCCCTACTGTGTCCTCCAAATTTACATTGTGTCACTTTGTAATGCCATCCTACATTTTGGGATTTTGTACTTGTTTGCATTGCATACTAGAGGACACTTTTCCTCTCCTAATATACGTGCACAGCTAGGTTCAGGTTTAGAGATTGCTGCAAAGGGTTTGAGTTGATATAACACATTAGACCTAAATTAAAATATATTTAGTTTGAGTTGAGGGCATTCAAGCGTGTGACAAAGGCAATCTCAGTCACACTGAATGGCTAACAGTGCAAACCCATTGATATTAATACGTCGGCTCCTCAGAGTTAGTCCCCCAGAGTTGGATATGTTTTAATGTTAGGATTAAACCGTTCTAGAGTTCTGCACATTAATGCATCCGGAAAGCCTCCGTGTTCCTCTCCATGAGCATTGGTGATCCTGTGGATCCGACAAGCCCCTCATCTCTCCTGCTTAATGCAGCGGCTCAGCATGAGAACAGTGATAATTCACCTCTGAATAGCGGGATTTTATCCATTGATCGCTGGCATGAGGGAAACAAATAGTCACAGCTGGACCCTGTGGGGTCTCACTTGTCAGACTCGACTGTGGGCACTCTGTCTCGCCTCGCCAGACACTGACCTTTGAGGAGCAGAATTGCCTTAGAAAATGGATTGATCTCAACAAGGTTATGATGTAAAAAAATGGTTTTGTGTGATTTCTTTTTTTCTGCTTTTACAAGCTGAAAACTCATAATATGGATAGGCCACAGTGAGATTTACAGGGCTGTTTTTGCCTCCTTGTGTGCGTTTTACAAAACCTATATAAAAATGTTTTTGATTGTTAGTTAATGAATGAAAATTGATTAATAGTTAACTTACTGGTATTAAAGTAGGCCAGAAACGGAAGTGGCAAAAATCTTTTCTTCCCTACTGTACTGTGACATATATCGGAGTGAAACCAATCCGAATTTCTTTATTTTTGCTCTTATGTGACTCCGATCTGATTGTTTTATAACAGTGTGAACAGCACAAACCACATGAAATCTGATCTTTTCGATTCTGATTTGGGCCAATTGCATATGTGGTCCTAAATCGGATACAGGTCTGATGTTTTGCAATGTAACCAGTCATATTGGAATTCATGTGACTTTTATGAGACACTAGACATTCGTTACAATCTGCACTGATGAACATCATTCCAAAGATTTTACATACCGGTAGTTATTTGAATATGGAAGATGCCAGTGAAGTCAGTCAGTGGAGGGATGGTGAACTGTTATACTCATAAGTATTATTATGGTGACAGCTCTATACAAGCAAAACTTGAGGAGAATCTATTTGAGAAAAACATAGCTCTTTCTCCTCATCCTTGTCTGTGTACAAATTCGCTGGCTTCTGTGTCACATAACTGTATAAATGAACGCGTAAATGCTCACTTACTTCTCAGACGGTGAAGCACTACTTGGGCGGAGTGATTAGCGCAACACTGAGCGAACTCTCTGCTCCTCACCACCGGCTTCTCAGGCACTGCGAGCAAATAACTCCGCCCAAGTAGTGCTTCGCCTTCTGAGAATATAGTTCCCAGTATGTATACGGTTAAAAGATGGCTGTGTTTCATATGACCTTGTTATTTGTACACTCTGTGACTATACAAATCACAACATATAAATAGGAAAATGTTGGCGTTATTTTTTTGTCACTTATTGGGAGCAGTATGCTAGCTGAAGCCATTTACTTCCAGTCTTTGTGCTAAGCTAGGCTAGCGGTAGGTGCGTCAGACAGAGTTACGGGACGCACGGAGATGAAACGGGTATGTATGGACTTATCTAACTCTGGGGGATACGGTGAATAAGCTAAAGTCCCAAAAACTTTGCGTGTTCCTTTAACCAGTTCACACTTGAATCTGATATTGAATTTTTAAACTTTTTGTTCATAAAATAATCCTGAAAAAATGTATCATGGCTTCCATAAAACATCATTGATAATAATAAGAGATGTTTCTTGAGCAGCAAATCAGCATATTAAAATGATTTCTGAAGGATCACGTGAGACTGGAGTAATGATCCTGAGATCATTAGCTTTACCATCACAAGAATAAGAATATATATTAAAATATAAAAATGTTATTTGAAATTTCACAATATTACTATATTCAATATTCAAAAATATTGAACAACAATCTGACCGACCCCAAAGTTTTGAACAGTAGCGCATAAGTTTAATATTTCTTTCTTTTTGTGAAATTGCTGTTCTTGAACAATTATATTATTAACAGCAATACATAATGAACAGTCATTAATAACCCTAATATGTAATGCAGAAGCAAGGCTAGGCCATGCTAATAATTAAAGTTTTGACTTGACAAAGTATACTCCAAACCGTACCTTAAAAATTCTCCACCAGATATTTGTTCATGGCACTTTAGCTATAGTTTGAAACTAACGGAATATATGTGCATTAAGAACTTCACAAAGGTATCTTTATGACTTCTCACCTCCACCTGAAATGCTCTCCCTTGTGTGTGTCCGCCGCAGGAATTGCTCGAAGGCAACATCACACACCCATCTGGGCTCTGAGCTCCTCTCATTCATTATAGATGACAGTGCTCTCCACACACTCAAACCTCATTTCTCTCACCATTAATTATGCACAATTCAAGCTAATAAGAGAAATCAATTCTTATCGAGTTGTTCACAGGTATTCAGTGCAGGGGGTGACAGAAAAACTTATAGAAATGAAACTTTAAAGATATAATGTGGAATGGAGAGCCAAGTGTGATGGTTTCAAACTAGTTTTGAAAGAAGGAAAAGCACAGGGATGGTGCAGAAACGTGAAGTGCATAAAGTTAACTTTTTTACTGTCTTTGGCTTTTCAGATTGTAAGATGTGTCTGCAGTGAGATTTTGGATAAAAGACAAACTGTGACAGGAATTGTCTTTTATGTCAGATAGATTATGCAATGTACATCTTCGGTAGAGCTTTCCACAAAACACTATGAACGCATTCCTTTTCATTGACAATTTCTGGTGCCGTATATGCGACAGCAACCGTTGGCAACAGGATGTGGGTGTGTACATGCATTCAATCAGTTTAAACATTGCATGCCACATTAACCACTCCGAAATTCAAAATTGGTCAAAAATCGCAAGTGTTTACTTGACTTTAGGTATATCAGGATATCCGGTAGATTAAAAGGCTCTGTGTATTGTAATTGTTTCCCTTTACCAATGCCAGTTATTTTTGGACCTCTATTGCACCATGAGCAAGTAGAACATGCAAACACTTTTTCTCTTGTGTATCTCTGATGTTTTCTCCTTTTGGTCATGGCTTTTATCCCAGGTTTGTTTGTTTTCCCTCTATCATACAGTGGCTTTCCTCCCTGAAAGCTGAAGTGCTTGGATACTAAATAATTCAGCTGGCTTTCTTTCATTTTACTACTTGTGAATAAGGCATGGTCTTACTCTTCGAGATCGAGTCTGCAGGTGGAGAGGAGAGCGAGAACTTTTGGTCTCGTTCAGCGTACCTGCACCCTTTTACAACTATGTCTGTGATCAGCGTCGGGTGTCTGGAGACCCAAGACAGACCTCCGATTATTTGGGTCAATCTCACTTTAGCCAGAAGCAACCCAACTGACCTTAAATGTTGAGAAATGTAATGAATGCCCCCAAGCAATAGCACAGCTGCTGCAGGCAAAGTTATTCCCCAGTCAGTCTCGTCTTTTTTACTCTAATTTTTGGTCTTGAAGTGACTAGAATGTTCTCTAATAGCCAGAATACTTCACTTATTTGAGGGTTATATTATGGTGTTTTTGTTAAGTGATATATACTTAAGGAGAGAAATGGGGAAGAAAGCAAAATTCAACCTAAATAAAAGCAGCCTTATCTCCAGTGGCTTTAAATGGCATATCTGATCCATGATGTTTTGTTGTATGAATTGCATGGTCTTTTCTACACTAAAGCACAGATTAGATTTAGCAGATTAAAATGCATGTGGAATGGATAGCACAAGGGAGTTTTGGCTAGTGTTTTCCTGCAGTAGTGATTGCTTGGTTTTTCCAGTAATTGAATACTCAAATCAGAGTCCAGCGCTGATTAGAAGAGCAATAAACATCTGCCCAGACAAGTGTGCACTGCGCATTGATCAGAAGCATGAAAGGATGCAACAATGAATCAATAAGATCAATAATAATTGAACATGAAAATAAACAACATGTTTATTTTAGATTAGTTGGGTCTTGACATTTGGTCTTTGTATGAAGAATCTGTCACTTTAAGAAAGTTGTGAAAAATGCTTGCACATTATTGTTTAAAGGGAGTCATTGGGCAAAATGTGGAATATCTGATTTATTGTACTGATTAATTAATAGTGGTTGGATAATATAGTTTTTTTTATGGCTGATGCTGATATTTTAAAGAGAAGCCTATATATGTATAGCCTGCTGTATCACACTAATTTAAATACAGTAAAAAGGCGTGCATAAATGATGAAATTTTATTTATTTTCTGTAATATTTATTACTAAATTAGAAAATTAATTCGAATGGAAAGAAAGATTTCAACTTGATAAATTAATCTGAAAAATAAACAGACTTGTACTTTAGAAGACCACTCCAAAATAAATAAATCATTGTTGAATGCAAGAATAAAAAGGAAGTAAACCCTGTAACAAACGGCACTTGCTAATACGGTAAGTTTGTTTTCACTTGGAGTTATGTATTTTTTCAAATAAAGATGTGGTAACAGTAATTATACATAGAGCACACAGTGGTAATGACACATGACAGTGTGCAACTGGATATAGCACAGCATAGTTTGAAATCAAGGGTTTAAAGTTAGTTGACCGTGCGTCTTCAGTGGCAGCTGAACTTCACTGTCAAAATAAAAGTCCCTCTTACGACACATCAGCCAAACAGAAAAACGTATGTGCCGATAATTAATAAATATCTGCGAATATCGCCAAGGCTGATATATCAGTTGAACACCACTATTAATTAATTAGGCCTATTTTCAATTGTTAGATTGCAGTCTTGCTGTACATCAAGTTCTTCTGGCCCTTCATCAGTCCTAGCAGCAGTTTCTCCATTATAGCTGGTCTTTTGAATGCATGCCAAGTTGTTCTTGTTTTCTAGGGATATCGGGTCAATGCAAGACAATAACCGTATGGTGCACCGTACGACCCAACCTTCACTTCCCCTCAATAATTTATATTTGTATCTTTAAATTTAAAGCTTCTCTGAAGCATGTCAGCACTAATCCCATTTCCCGTCTTTGCTTCTTACAATTTTGAATAGGTTTTATGAGTACACAATCCACTCTCATTGAACCATAAAAATCAAACGGAGCAATAAAGTGCAAGTCTATTAAGAGTGTTATTTGAAGCAAATGACACTTTAATTTGGTAAAAGTTCACTCTCTGATTTTACTACAGTGTTTTGAGACATTAATTTAATTTAAATATTTGGTCTTGGTAGTTTTATTGCGCTTGCTCAGCCTGTTAAACAAATAGCTAATAGATGTCACTGCCTCATATTCAGTATTGAAAAGGAGGGAAACAATCGATTATCCTTTCAAAAAGTCTTCATTAATTTGCCACATGTCAGGTGAAGAGGGTCAAATCTCAATTTTCCATCACTAATAAAAAGGTCATGTCAATATGTGTCATGGTGGTTTTGTATTGCTGTTGAGAATGCATAAAGGAGCGTCTCGTATCCATTACAGTGACAGTTGACACCGATGCACTTGGAGACGGTTCTGTTTCGTACAGGTGTATTAGGGCAAAACTGGTTTGCGTACAAAAATACAATAAGAAATCCATCAGCCATGTAGGGCACAGTCTGTCATGTATCTCGCCAGTCGCTGCTGTGAAAGCCTGTGGATTTTCTGAAACTCTCTGACTATCTGCCCTTTTTTTCCCCCCCATCCCTGAAGCCAAAAGGATAAAGCGGAAAGATGATTTTTCTTTCTTCTCCCTTTCACTGAATCTGAGAGAGTTTTTCTTTTTGTGGGTCTGAGATTCTTAAGGTTGACCGCTAAAGATCTACCTCCATTTAATGACAACACATCAGGTTTAACAGTGGCGTAAATTTCAGAGCTTGGAGCCTCTGGCTTATTTTGAAAATTGCAAGCACTTTTTTCCTAGTTTAATTATAGGTGGTAACAGCTTCACTCATTGCATAGAGAATTGTGATCGAAACATAATTTACCTTTTTAATGCTTTATGAATGATGCAGGGTAGGCCATGATCTCCATTACATGCACAATACTAATACACAATAAGTCTTATATTTATTAAAGTAATGGTTTGTCTAAAAATGTACTATGCTACTCACTCACCCTCATGAAGTTGCGGACCTGATAGACTGTCTTGCTTCAATTGGCCACAAATGGTGAATTTTTGATGAATATCCACTTTATTCAAAATGCATCATAAACATATGACCATTTGTCTTTTTAAGCCATGTGATAGCTTTTTCTGAAGAACAGACTGCAATTTAAGCTGTGAAATCTTGACTTGCTCTACTTGGCATGTTTATTGGAGAAGTTGCCATGTCTGATTCATCAACACATAATTTTTTTTGAGGAGGATATTTTCAATGAACTTGTTGATCCAGATTCATCTGATCTGTTTTAGAAGTTTTTTCAAGTTTCCTTTTTCCATTTACTGTAAATGCATGAAAAAGAGCATCCACTGCATTATTCTGCTTTTGTGTTCCATGTAAAAAAGAACGGTTTGAAACGACAAATAACATCATCAAATCAAATCAAATCAAATCTAAGCGATCCTGGGTGACGTCACTTCTTGTTGACGTTCGAAACTATTGTCAAACAAAACGGAGGCTAGCTAGACCCTCCCTCCTCCTCATCCGCACACTAACCCCTCAAACCCTCCCCCAAAACATTCTTGTCGGTTATTGGCTGGAACAGTTTGTTATGTTTCTTAGAGCGGGTCGCTAGAGTTTGTTTTTGTAGCCGTTTGTGGAGCCTGGTGTGTCTGCAGAGACCGCGTTTTTTTACAGTGTGTTCAGGGGACAGGCAGCTAGCGGATCGTGAGTAGATGTTTGCTGTATGTGACAAAAAATGTTTTGGCCATAAAAACGCGTGACATCGCTTAGAGCACCTTTAAGTAAATATTGCTTGAAGTAATTATTCAAGACAAGTACACAGTCAGTAATAAAATGTGCAAAGAAACAAATTAATAACAGTATAATAAAGATGCAAATAAAGTAAATGGTGAACTTAGTATTCAAGTAAACATTCAGAGAATGGAAATAATGCAATTTAATCAAATGTTCAATAAAACTACTTAATTTAGCTTAGTCTTCACTGGTTGATTTATTAGTTACAATACTGTCTCTTGCCTTTTCAGAACACTGCTGTACTGCCATTAAAATATTACATTCATTTATGGAGCTACATTAAAAATTTGACTGTTGAACGTTTTGTGTTGAGGCTGGTGAAAATGTTGGCATTGCAAGAAAATTCTGGCCATCAGAGTAATATCCTTACTGTCAAACTACAATTAACTGCCTTTTTATTTATTTAGGCATGTTATATTTGATTGTAGAGGGCTCACTAGACCTGCTACATTAATGCTGCCAAGAACAAAGAAAGATCTCTCTAATGCACATCTGATATTTTGACAAATCAAATGTACTTGTTTGCGTTCACTTAAGACAAAATGACCGTGTTTGCTACCATTACAAGAGGGGCTTTCACACCGGGTAGTTTTAGGAACTTATTTCTAGGAACTAGCCACAAGGTTGTTCCGCCAAGATCTAATGGTAAATCTAATCTAGGTAAATTTTCCTGGTTGGATTCGCACCGCTAGTAGGAACTCTGAAGTGATGTAAGTTGTTGTAAAAATTAATTATGTCGGCGCTGAGAACATCTATCTATCACTGTTTTCCATTTCCGTAGAGGTAGTATCTGGAGTAAATCTATAGGCTATAATCTGTTTACACACAGCTTTTTGCAAAATGGTGGGCACTGGTGTTTCGCTTGCGTTCGGCCAATCAGCATTCACTTATGACTCTGGTAGTTCCTATAGTGCTGGTTTAGACACTACTCTGAAGTAGGAGCTAAATTAGCTCCTTCAAAAGGAGTTCCTAAAACTAGAATTGTTCCTAGTTTCTGCGGTGCAAACACAACAAAAAAATTGGGTATTTCCGCCAATAGTTCATAGGAACTATGAAAAGGTTCCTCCGGTGCGAAAGCCCTAAGCTCATTCACCAAGCATTCGCCACACTTGGAGAGCATTTGACATCCCTAGACGCCACACTTCTTTTCAGACATAAATTTGTCACAATTTGAGAAACTGTTTTATTGGAACCGTTTGAATGGGTTGGTACCGGAGAAGAGGACGCACAGCGCGGCACGCCACTGGCCGGCCGCCACGGTTCCACTCTCATTCGGAGAGCCAGGCAAATGGCTGTAACTTAACTCTGCCTCCCTGTTTTCAGCTGTGGGCCTGGGTTGTCTCTGGAGAGTGGGTTTTGGCAGTGGATCAATGGCTCTGTGTGCTTGAGAGGGAGATAGAGGGCATGTGTGGTAGCGTGAGCCAGGCTCGCCATAGCTCCTGTGCCAGGGAAGCACATGTCCGCCCACTTGAGCCGCACCTGTTCTTTGGCATGCCGTCTGCAGGTGTTTCTTATGCGTTGGGGCATGGGCTGGTACAGTTTCACCTCTGAATTTGTTTTATTGTTGCGTGTGGTGTCTATTTCAGGTGTTTTGCTTATGCATACATCGGGTCATTAACCTGTGGAGCTTCACTTGGCAGTCAATGATTGGCCTTCATTATGCTGATAATGTGCAGCTGTATCACATGGCAGGTTTTTTTTTATATGCCACAGTAGCATACCAATTCATAACGTTCACCCCTAATTACTCAATTTAACAGTGACTGTGACATATCCTGAGATCCAGCATGGATTGCTCCATTAGCTGGGAAGCAATCCCTTCAACTTATCCTCTCTTCTAGTAATTCACCAAAAATATCGGCAACCAAAAGTATCTATTCAGTATGTTAAAAACACTATAACTTACTGAAATCATATCATGTAATCAAAAGACCTCACTAGCTTGTAAACAATGTCATGTAATGTTACATTTACTTCTGGAAAACCAGACAATGTCCATAGTTACTCAGCTAGAAAAGAAAATTACTTTAGAGAAGAGCACTTTACTAATGCACAACAATATTATATATTCAATTTACTTTTACTTTACATGGCGTTTTCATTATTTAATGTAGGCCTATGTTTGGATGAGTTTGTCATGAATCAAGCTTTTAGCAGCCACCATTTAAATGTTTAAATTTTAATACTGGATTTGAGTAGAAACTAAAATGTTGGCGTAAAATCTGCGTTATATGCAATCTAAATGTATACAACTGTGGTCCGCTTCGGATCAGATGATGGTTATTTTACTCCCATATTTTGGATGCATGTTATGCTGCATGACCTAAACTACTTCTGAGGTTTTGCTGTCAGACAGATGCATTATACATCACAGATCTATTCACTTCTGCTGTAGAATCTCCTAATATGACTTTGATATTGTTGGGGCCTCAATAACTTTTCATGCCCTGAGCGTTTGTAGAGGTCTTGGCTTAAATTAAGTGAGACTGCTGTGTTGTTTGTAGGGAATGATATTCCCTTAGATGCTGTGCTTGTAGACTTAGAAGACAGACAATATTAATCTAAAAAATATCTGCAGATCCATTGTTATGGAAAGATGTGTTGATGCAGTGGATAAAATTCAACTGAAGGTTTCTTTTGCAAAGACTGGATTTGAACTCTTAAGGCCATTGCACACTGAGTCCGAAATTCGCATCCGAAATTTTCGCACGTTAAAGTAACACCAAGTAACTTTTCCTCTTCGGTCGCCCTACTGGTTGGAAACGAAATTGTCCATTGCCGCTGTCGTAAATAATTTAGCCTAACGTCGCACACAACGCTCGCTGTTTATCCAGCACCGGCTTTAGAATGAACATGTCCACAGACAAGGTAGAGTATGTTACATGATTTCATGAAAGGATGATGTATTGCGACATCAGAAACGAAGAAAAACGAAATAATGACTATTGTAGCGCTTGACGTAAAGCAGTCGAATTTTGTAGTTCTTTTTGTGCACGGGTTCCTACCCGAAACCCGAAGTTACATAGTGCCAGTAAAAGCGACACAGACCACGTCAGGCTATGGAAGACGAGTCATTTAACTTATTTTAAGTCGATGTACCATCACAAGGGTCTTGGAAATATATTATGAAGGTTGAAAAACTACTTAGTGTTACTTTAAAAAATAAATATGACCTCATGTTATGTCAATCACGCTTGCACACTGCCTCAGAAACTTTCATCCGTCATAAAAAAATCGTATCAGGTTCGATTTTTCTGGGTTTTTCGCATCGGTAGCAAGCAGTTTGAATTGTGTTTTGAATGTCTTTTTGACAATTCAGAGCCACTGAATCACGAATACGAAAAAAACGCACACGAAAATTTCAGACTCGGTGTGCAATGGCCTTTATAAACATGCCTTACGAAACAATTAAAACAGTTCAAAATGCATTTTTTTCTTAAGTTGAAATACAAGCAGATTTTCCTAAGTGCCTGCCAAAGGTCAAATGCTTTTGCAAATTGTTTTACTTCTGTAGCATGTGATGTCTATGTGGACTTCAGTCTCATCATCCCACCGGCTGACTGAATGACACGCTCCTGACTGCTTCAGCCTCTAGGCCTGTCAGAGAAGGCATTTCATCTTGTTTCAGTACAGCATGACTGTTATTTCAGAAACAGCGTTATGTGAATGACATAATTTCCACCCTGACACCCTTAGCCTGCAATGTTAGCATAATTGCATTCTCACATGTTTGAGGTTTGCTGTTGAAGTGGCATTACTATTGTGGCATTACTAAGTGGCATTACTATTGCTGTTTTCAGTACCATTCCTGGTGCCGTAAGGGAAGTGAAATTACAGGCGTGACAGAATCTAAACGGTCTCAGATAATTACAGCATTGTGACTGTGCTTCATTTAGAGAATTCGTCCTTAGATCTAGCTTATGGTTGTTTGTTAAAAATATTAATTTTTATTAATATTTTATATTAAATAATTTAAACTTTTTTTTAAATTATGTCAGTCAACATTTGCCTAATTTCCATTTTATCCTTTCACCCAACATAAGCTTCTGCTATAAAGGTCATCTGAGTAAGAGATAAAAAAGCAATTAAATCCTAACTAATGAGTTACTAATTAATTTATCATTAACATATTTATGAACAGGGATTTTCCTGCAGTGAAAATATTTGGCGTCCACCAAAATAAATATTTTTACCCCAACGTGTTTTTGTAGCCAATCAAAGACATATCTGTTGAGCACGTGAACGCAATGGCCAATCAGGTGTGTTTAAAGGATTAGTTCACTTCTAAAGGAACACTCTGTTATCATTTACTCACCCCCAAGTTGTTTCAAACCTGTATGAGTTTCTTTATTCTGCTGAACACAAAAGATATTTTGAAGAATGTCGGTAACCAAACACCACCCCATTGATTTATTTTTAATTTTTCTTACAATAGAAGTCAATGGGGTCCATCAAATGTCTGGTTACTGACATTCTTCAAAATATCTTCCTTTGTTTTCAGCAGAAGAAATTCATAGAGGTTTGAAACAACTTAAGGGTGAGGTAAATGATGGCAAAATTTTCATTTTGAAGTGAACTATTCTTTTAAGTTAGCCTGACGCCCTGTCCACTGACGGACACGAGTATTTTTATAATCGTGGACTTTTTTTATGCGGTTCGGCCGTTCGTCCACACGGAAACGCAGTATCAGGTCACTGAAACTGAACATTTTTGAAAACCCCTGCCAGGGTGAGGATTTTCAGAAACGCCGATTACAGTGTTGTCGTGTAGACAGTGACTACGTTTACATGCAGCCAATTTCCGGGTTATGGTCGGGTTAAGGTCACTATTCGGGTTTCTGAAACATTAGGAATAACCCGTTTACATGCGTGAGCAGAGAGAGTTTCTCCTGTATACATGGAATTGCAATATCCCGATGTAAACGGCAACACACAGTTAGCATCTGGACGTACGGACAACCTTAAGACGCAATATGCGTCATTTCCGTTTCTTCTTCCTGTATCCAAAGACAACAACAACAGCAGCATGCGGATAATGAATAGTTCGGGGCAGATAGCGATCGCCTTTGTTTGTGCTTTGATGCTGGTAACGTTACTGACCTCGCTCCAAAAGTATGCTGTGCTGCGTTTCGCCATGTTTACTTCCGGTATACTGCACGCGGGTTTTTGTATGCGCCGAGAAGTTTCTCTACTCAAAAGACCAAGATTCCTTGCGAATAGAACATGCGCAGAACACAAATCACTATGGGGATATACCGATACGCGTTTACATGACCAAAAATTCAAAAATATAATATCCCGGTTTTTAAAATCCAGGATATGAGCATATCCGGGTTTTTGCCGGTGTTTACATGACCGTTCACGAACGGGTTATTGCTAATATCCCGGTTTTGAACGGGTTATTGGCTGCATGTAAACGCAGTAAGTGAAACCGGCGTTTTTGCCTTGCGACGTCAGAGTGTGCGTCGTTATCCGCTGTTTGACGTCAGATTTGCACCTACCGGAACCGGTAATAACTTTTTGTTAGGCTTCTGATTGGCCAAGGTGGCTTTACGGTTAAAAACTCCGGTTATAAAAATACCCGTGTCTGTGTGGACAAGGCCTGAATCTGCTCATCACTGCTCAAAACTGAGGAGCGTTCTGCATGCTCACAAATCCGTTCATTGTAACCAACAAAGTATAATGATGTCAATAAGAGATTCATTACATACCGTACGGCTTCATTGATTATAATGGGAGTTTTGCAGCTTTGTGTATCTCGTGTTGTAATTGACAGCTTCAGTGATTGTAATGGCAGCGATCTTTGCTGGCTTTCTGTGTATATTTTTCGTGAACAAACAAAGTTTCTGGATCGACAATCATATGTGAATGCGCTATTGAATATGATTGATGTGATTAACCATAGCAATGAAAGGAACAAAACAACAAAATCTGATATTGTATGTCAAATGATCTTTGCATTGAAGTCTTGGAGTGTAAATCCAAAGTAATTGACCTGCCAATTTTTCTATGTAGTGTGTGTGTGTGTGTGTGTGTGTTTGATGCAGTCTTTCACTTCAGATGCGTGATTAACTGAATACTGAATGCTTTTGTGCTGACTAATCGGTAATCTTAAACGATTAAATGAAAGACGATTACTTTAGCCTCCGTAAACCCCAGCAGTCTACACAAAATCTGACAAGGTGTCAGTCACTCCGTCGACTGCTGGTTTTGTGACTTATCAAAGTCAATGAGATAATTAGCGTTGCGTATAATCAATGATTAGTCTGTGCACGTGCTCACACTGCAGCCTGAGGTTGTAATTCTAATGACTTCTCTGCGTTTATATTGAATGTTTGACATGCAATATGAGGCTGTGTAGTTGGCTGCTTATGAACACTGTTTGCCTTCTCTTCCTTTAGGCTGTGTGCAAACATGCTAACTTGTGGCTTCTTGTTGCAAGCTGTCACGTACATAATGCTTTTTTTGTGTGTGGGTGCGTAGCTTGTGTGTGTTCATGAATGCATTGCTGTGTCATCCCGTTTGTTTGTGCAACTGAACCTTCAGTCAACATTTGCCTAATTTTCATATTCTTTCACACAACATAAGCTGCAGCATGTAAAAGTCATCTGAGAATGAGCTTAAAAAGTGATGCATCCTTCCTTTACTAATTCAATTATCATTAATAGCTATTTAATAGAGGCTTATTTTAATTGGACAGTTCTTTGAGGCTGTGGCTGGGTTGTTTTATTTTACTATTATGTATGTATACTATTTTAGCATTTATTTATATTTTGAATTAGCTTTCATTTTTCTTATTTAATTTAAATTTTCCTTTTAAAGATTTAGTTATTGTAAAGGTTTTGGTTTTTAAGTATTCCTAATTTAGATTTAATTTTATTTTTATTTCATTTCTATTTTTAGGAATTAAAGTTAGCTGCCAATGCAACATTTCTAGTTTTTCATCTAATATTTGTTTTATTTTATTTCAGCCGTTTCAATTACTGAAAACATAGTCTTAGTTTATAGTTTTAGTTTTTTTTTTGTAGTGAACAATTAATAATACTTTACTGGAGTTTGCCGTATCCTTCCTGCAAAGTATGCGAGATTAGATTACTGTGTCCCTAATTATAGTACAGTAAAAATAGTATGCCAAAATGGTGATGTTTACTGTGGATTATTGAAATGTTTTGAGTTCTTATTACCCACAACCCCCCTGTAGCACAGATGAGGCATTCGTGATAGTTCTCTTTGAGTTCATTTTTGTTAAATGATGATGAATGCAAAGCCAAATCTGCCACAGCAGTTTATAAATATATAAATGTAAGCTTGAATTTAGCTAGATGCTAACATGTACATGCAAACAGTTTTGCAGGCCTGCAGCTTTTCCCTGGAAGCCTGTCAAATCTTTAGCAAAAATGATTCAAAACAACAACTAGGCTAAATATCATAAGATTATCAGTCACCCACGGATTTCGCACAGGCATGAGACAGTTTACTAATGTTTAAATGCAATGCTGCATGTAATAAAAATGCATTTAAGTTCTAAAGACACTTATCCTGTCCTTCCTGCTGCGTGAACTCTCTGCTGCTGACTAGGTAGTTATGGACAGTCTTATCAAATTTGCCTTGTCATCTACTTATGAGGGATCCCTACTGAATACTAAATCTCTGCAGCACTGCACAATCCCTCACCTTATCTGCTTTTCTGGAAAATGGCATCAGTAAAAATGTCTGTTTTACTCTGATAATATCCTCACTGTGAAGGTGGCTTGTTCATAGATGCATCGACCACTCCAGACAATTCAGCCCGCCCGCCATCTTGAAACAGTCAGCATGTCGTCACTCACATTAAGAATCAATGATGCTGTTTGTATGTAGTATGAATATGTTGGCTTGTGTTTTTATTATAACTCAATAGTTTTGTTTTATTATAACTCAAATGTTGTGTTAGCTGACACCTTCATCTTGTTGTATTGTGTTAGTTCTCTGCTAAAAAACATCTGCTGAAGTCTATAGCGGAAATTCATACGTACGTCCAACTACGGACGCCTACGGTCATCTTGCTCTTGAGTGTTGGCGAACCGGCTTTGACCGTTCTAATATGGTGGATGGCTTGCGTATAGCAGCCCATAGAAACAGCCGATAATGGGGCGCCTATGCATCTATGGGGTTGATAATGGCAGCACATTGTCATAATGACCAGTGGGGATCTCTTTAAACCCTGGTTTTCTAAGTTGTTGATGTCTCAATTAAATAATTATTGCATATTATGTACAGTTGATTGATGATGAATGGTTGCAAAACAAAATACTTTTGCAAAAATACTTCTGTGACTGCATTTCTTATCATTTGTTGCGGCCAATGGTGATAACATGCACGGATAAAGCTTGACACCCATAGTTTTGTTTCTATTCAGGTTTATCTTAGGTAGAATAAAAGATAGTGACATTCTTCAGTGTCACGTGATCCTTCCCTGCCATCATTTAAATGTATTATCAATGTTGAAAACAGTTGTGGTTAATATTTTTGTGGAAGCCTTTTTTCCGTTTAAAAAAAAAAAAAATTATCAAGTTAAAAAGATAGGCTAGTAGGCTATTTATTTGAAATAGATTTTTTTGTAATAATGTAAAAGTCTTTACGGTCACTTGAGGTTTATTTTTAAATTTCCTTCAAAAATAATCTTGCTGACCCCAAACTTTACTGGTACTGTATATTTATTTTTCAATGAATAAATATGTCTTTGTGTTAACAGTCCCCGCACCTCTCCTAGCGGGATTCGAACTGGCGTGGGAGGGGGCCGCGCTAACAAGGACACTAAAGACCACAGTCTCAAACATCAGTCTCAAGCGCGCCTCTTGTGGCCAGGGGAGTGAGGTTTACATGCACAGTTTCTTACGGGCTTGTTTCTGTTACACTCACTCCCATCCGGGTCACGGCACCAAATGTAACTGATGTTACTCGCCCCGCTCCAAGCGGTATTTGAACCTGCGTCTCCGGCAGGGGGCGCTAACAAGGACGCTAAAAATTGCAGCCGCTAGCGTCAGTTGCTAGTGCACCTCCTGAGGCCAGGGGAGTGAGGTTTACACGCACAGCTCTTACGGGCTTGTTTCTCTTACACTCCCTTCTCTCCGGGTCACGGCACCAAATGTAACTGATGTTACTCGCCCCGCTCCAAGCGGTATTTGAACCTGCGTCTCCGGCAGGGGGCGCTAACAAGGACGCTAAAAATTGCAGCCGCTAGCGTCATTTGCTAGTGCACCTCCTGAGGCCAGGGGAGTGAGGTTTACACGCACAGTTTTTATAGCTTGCTTCCGTTACATATGGAAATTTATAGCTGCTTTTATGTTTTGTGAAGGGAGTCCCTCACAGCTGGATCAACATGTTTTGCAGTCCGTTACATCAATAAGTTTGCAAACCCCTGCCTGCGTTCACTGCATTTATCTTCACAATCTAATATCCTATAAAGAGGAAAAAAATTAAAATAAAGGTTCCTGTTTCCAGTACACTGCAGGCAGGGTTTTCTGTTGGTCAGTCTCACAGCAGTACGCCTGGACCTCTCAGGCCCTGAGGTCAAGTAAACGGTCTCATTTTGACTGGAAGTACCTTCTCACTTTGTCTTGCCTAAACAAAAAGCAGGTGCACACCTTTCTGTTTTAGATTTGGGTTAGTTTTTGCCTGTTTACCTCCCTCACACCACCATGTTTCATATTCTTTTCTCCTATTATCGTTTACCAAGGTCCTGTTTTTTTTTTCCGTTCCCTTCTCGGCGACAGCTGCCAAGGCCACACGTGGTGTTGGCTGGGTAATGAGTAATATGCTTTCTTGTGAAGGATAGAGGTATTAGGTGTTCTTATGTGTCATATTATTTCTTCCATTAAGAGTGCATACAGATATTTATGGCCTATTCAGAGCCCATTTTGGTAAGTTCTACCAGGCGATGAATGGAGGCGCATCATATTGTTCATTGATTCCTGTCGTCAAGCTGCCGCATCCATACATGAGTTTCAAACACAGCACCACCAAGGCAGTAAACAATGAGTTGTAAATGAGAGTAAAGCCGCATGCCTGCTGGGAACAGATTGTGCGTGTTGAGAGAAGGGATGAAGATCTTACCAAGTGATAAGCTGCTGAAGAATCTGCGACTGTGGGAATGTACGACCGGGCAGAGGAGGAGACAGACTCCAGTTCGTAATCCTAATTCTCTCAGTAGCAGACATGCAATCCCTCTGATTCTCTCTTGTGACTCTGGTGGTTGTAATTAAGTTACCAAAACCTTTTCTGGGGTTTGAAAGCAGAGGATAACTCCTTAGCCCGTATCATTGACTTGGATTTGCCTAGATTCAGCATGCAAACGCTTGAATGAATCAATTGATATGTGCTAAGTCATTTGATATGGCTAGTTATTTCACTTGCAAGTCAAATGAGTTGCAGTGAAATGTTACATTTAAAGTAGTGATAGTAAAAGCAGAGGATCCTTTTAAGATGAAACTGAGTTGATGATTTTGTGTTCAGCTTAGCTTGAATAGATTTCTCAAAGCCAGGCTTGATGCCCAGGTGGGTCTGATTAGATTTTTATGCTAAACGGGTTTACCTAATGTGCTCGGCAGTTTTGATTGTGCGGACGTTTGAGGAAGACAGATGCCTTGTTGTCAGATTCTGTAATGAGAGGACATCCATCTTAATGACATCCACATGGCACTTTCACAAACTCTGAAAAGTGATTTGGGTTTTTAGTATGGCTGTCAGTCGATTTAATTTTTTTTTTAAATGAAATAATCACTTTCTATTCATTTCATTAATTGAATTAAAATAAATCGCATCTATCTGAATATCTTTCCTGATACAGATATTGGGAGTGAATCATTTGCAAAAAAATGTCAATGTCAATTTTGGATCTGATTTGCATGTCTTGAAATATTCGTTATACATTTTCAACTAGACCTTTTCAATAAGGTCAGATTGGATTTGATGTGTTCCAATCTATGAGCTTGAGGAGTTACATTTATATTATTTTATATCAAAGTGTATATACCACATACAGTGCTATGCATAAGTTTAGACACCCATACTAAAGTTGACTAAAAAGAGGAATAAAAAATCATCTTTTGGAAATTGACCTTAATGCCTTAATTTAAAAAATTAGGAAAAATCCAACCTTTAAGGACACCAATTTTCTTTGTGAATGAATAATGTATCGTAAATAAATAAATGTTCTTCCTTAAAATACGGGGTGCATAAGTTTGGACACCCCTATGTTAAATTCCCATAGAGGCAGGCAGATTTTTATTTTTAAAGGCCAGTTACTTCATGGATCCAGGATTCTATGCATCCTGATAAAGTTCCCTTGGCCTTTGGAATTAAAATAGCCCCACATCATCACATAGCCTTCGCCATACCTAGAGATTGGCATGGTTTTATTTCAGTTAGCCTAATTGCTATAGCCAAATGCATTGAGAGATGATCTTATGGAAAGTACGCCATGCCAATCTCTAGGTATGGTGAAGGCTATGTGATGATGTGGGGCTATTTTAATTCCAAAGGCCAAGGGAACTTTATCAGGATGTATAGTATCCTGGATCCATGAAGTAACGGGCCTTTAAAAATTAAAATCTGCCTGCCTCTATGGGAATTTAACATAGGGGTGTCCAAACTTATGCACCCTGTATTTTAAGGAAGAACATTTATTTATTTACGATACATTATTCATTCACAAAGAAAATTGGTGTCCTTAAAGGTTGGATTTTTCCTAATTTTTTAAATTAAGGCATTAAGGTCAATTTCCAAAAGATGATTTTTTATTCCTCTTTTTAGTCAACTTTAGCATGGGTGTCTAAACTTATGCATAGCACTGTATATTCTCTCTCATAATACAATTATCTTCAATGAAGCGTTCTTCCGTTACTCTAAAGTGACTTTTAGAATTAGTAACGGAGGCTTGGGCTCAACTGTTAAACTGTCAACTTGAGATTTGAATCCATGACAGAAGGAAGTAGTTCTGCACAAACGTAGGTTTTTAAAGACTCCATCATTGTTTCTTATTTATTTACACACTTGTGCTGTCAAACTTGTAACGCAATATCTCACTCGTAGCCCTGTGATATGGCTCTATAGATACAGTCGGTTGGTCTGGGAACGCCCCCAGGAACGCCCCGTCACGTGATGTGAATTTACCCCGTGGGGGAAAACATTGCCTTGGCGCTCATTGAAATACACGCGACAATCATGCCGAAGAGTTGTTTTGTCTTTTTCTTTCTCCCAATATAAACAAAAAATATAAATTGAAGTTCTACAACAAACAAACCCGTTGGTAAAAAAGTGTGTGAGCCTCCAGGGATTTGTAATTTTTGAGATTACTGTGTGAGTAGATCCCTAGCTGTGTGGTAGTGGGTGTTAAACTCGTATTAGGCAGTGGGCCAGATTTGTCTACTTCTCTTACGAAAAATAATTATAGTAATCCTATAAGATTTGTATTCTAATACTTAATAATTCCTATAAGATTTGTATTATAATACTTCTGTGATGTTCTGTAATACCTCTACTTCTAAGTCCCAAAATACTATAGTATTCCTATAGAATTGCTAAAATATTTTATCCTAAAATACTACAAGATTCCAATGGTTGTTTTTCATAAGGGATGTCTCATTCACATTAGCGTTATCAGCTGAAGATTGGCTTGATTGGCCAATCGCTACGTAATGACCATAGACAGTCAAAGAAATAATGACGCCAGCCGTGAACCTGTCAGCACAGTCCCTCGTACTGATCACCGTTTTACAAAAGCATTATAGTTTGGAGTGAAGCATACGTATTGGTAAGTGACAATGTTTTATGGAGTTATAGTGTGCAACATATGATTGAGTTATTATAGGCTAATGTTACCAGTAGCTACCGTGATGTCTTACCTGGAGATTCAACCAGATAACAGAATAAATCTCGAAATGACACCTCTGGCCATTTGGTTGGGCCATTGACCCAGTTTTTAATTAAATAAGGGAAATCATATCCTATTGCAGTTCATTTTGCAATGAATCTTTGCTGGCCGGCAGGCGTCAATGCCCCACAATAAGACATTTTTGTCATTCAAATACACACGATGCTCACGGCGTTTTCCCCCACGCCGACCACGCCCCCCAACTATGTTGCTGACTGTATGTATATCAGGACACTGTGATTGCCTATAGCCGAATCATAGCGATGCTGATATATCGGACAGCTACCAGTGTGATGTTGCTCATATATTGTAAGAAATATCACATTTATTATTATTTAATTTATGGGATATTATATATTGTACTATGCGAAATATATTATATTATTTTATATATTGTTGAATTGAAAAATAATTCACACAATGTTTCAATGTTTTCGTAATATTAATAAAATATAAATAGTGTGTGTATATATGCACATTTAATATTTTAAATTGTATAAATTGAATATAATTTTGAAATTCAGAAATATATTTATTATTATTATTTTAATTTTGCATATTAAATTGGCAGCCCTAGTTTCTGATGCATCTAGAGTTTCAGTTGGATTCCCTCTCTCTCTGCCTTGAGTCTTATGTCAATGAACATTAACCAGACTCAATATGGCATTGATCCGACTGGATGCTTTTAAACAAACACACTGTGCATCCACGCATAGCTGTGCACAGTTCCGGAGAAATCCTGAAACTGTCAATGATAGTTCTGGGAACCAACACCGATCCATGACTGTGAACTTGTTTTGAAGTCTTAAACGACTTGTTCTGTAGCAGGGCAAAAAGCACAGTCAGCATACACTGGTCCCTCGTGGTGTGAGGGAGAAAAGAGGTGTATTAAAGGGGTGTTACGATGAGGGATGAAGGATTTAGGAATGGGCAGGCCGGTACGGTAGGAGGGGCTGTGTTTGAGGACAGCTGTTGCAATAGAAAGTAACTGAGGGGAGAGCATAAAATGAACATGTAGAAGATAAAAGGCAGAATGAAGTAGTGACTGTATATGGAGGGGTGGGAGGAGATGTGTGATACATTTTACCAAACGCTGAGATTGTAACCGTTTTTATTTGAGTGTTCGTGCTTCTGCTAGCGTACAGATTGCAGGGTTCTGTCTCTCTTTTTTTCCTTAAAGTTTATAGGGTCCAGAATACAAAAGCACATTTTGCTGCCATTTCATTCTGCCAAGATCACGCAGTCCATTTTCCTTTTCTTTCTCTCTCTCTTTCTGTTTGACCTAAAACCTTCTTTTTTTCAGATCCCTTGATGGATCCCGTTTACCCCTCTTTAGCATCCTATGCCAACCCCACTTCCTCTCTATTTCTCTCAAGGCAGGAAGCCGGAGTCATTTCCGCACTGCAAATGGAACACAATGCCAGTCTACAAGATTGGGGGGGGGGGGACATCAAAACAGTTGTTCAAATCCCGTCCCCCCTCCACACACACACACACACACACACACACACACACACACACACACACACACACACACACAACACACACACCACCCACGTCTAAAAGTTTGGGTTCAGTGTGTTTTATTTATTTATTTTACATTTTATTATGCTCACCAAGGGTGCATTTATTATATCACAGTAGAACTATTGTGTAAAATATTATTACAATTTCAATATTTATTATTTTATATTTTAAAATATAATTTATCCCTGTGGTGGCAAAGCTGAATTTTCAATGGCCATTACCCCAGCTTTCAGTGTCCTGATCCTTCAGAAATTATTCTAATATGCTGATTTAATTCTCAAGAAACTGCTCGGAATCTTTTACTGTTTGTCTCATCACTCTTGTTTTCAGCATATTCTCAGAAAGAGATGGTCCTCTAGGAACGAGAACATGCGCAGAGCGTCAACCTTGCGGCGGCTGTCTGATCTGTTTGGCAGTCCGTGGGGTGTTTTATCAGCCAGGCTGTGTGAAAGGCCTCTCAGAACTGTGTGAGGGGAAGAGCGAGGCAAAAGCTAGCTGAACTCGTTTCAAGCATCCTCACCAGGTTCATACGGCACCTGTCCTCTCCGCTCATCTGACATAAGCCACTCCGCATCGGTCCCCGGACAGCCAGACACTCACGCTTCCCCTCTGCTCGTGCTTCAGCCTCTGAAAGCTGTCTGAGGTCCTGTGACCCGAACCTTTGAGAGCCACCACCGCAGTAATCACATGTGGGCCGTAACCTTGTTGGGCGTTGACGTCACTGGCGCCCGCTGCCGTCTGAGAGATGGTAATCGGTCCGCCAGAGCGCTGCAGACAGATGGCAGGCACATCCATGATAGGATTACTCTGGACATATTAGAATCTGCAGGTATTAAAATCTTCTCGAAAAAGCAATTTCAATAAAGCAGAATCTGTGTTTGGCTTTAAACTTATTTAGGATGTAGACATGCTTGAGTCCCTCACACAATAAACACCACCATAACAGTTCACGGATCATTTCAAGTAAGACTTGACCAATAGCAATGACTGAGAGAGTTACCTTGGTTAGGGGTGCGCTGATCCCATACTCATCGGTATTGCTCCGATACTACCAATATCTGCCGGATCGGGTATCGGCCAGACAAGACCATCCAAATCCGATATTGTGCGCATGTTATTTTTATACAACACAAAAGACACAAAAATATTATAAAGCACCATAATGTTTTCGTGTGCTATATTCCCAAGTTTTCTGAAGCCATTCCATATAGTTTAATGTGAGGTACAGATTTAAGTCGTTAAAGCAACACCAAGTAACTTTTCCTCTTCAGTCGCCCTACTGGTTGGAAATTAAATTGTCCATTACCGCTGTCGTAAATAATTTAACTTACCGTCACACGCACGCTCATCTGTTTATCCAGCACCGGCTTTAGAATGAACGATGTCCACAGACAAGGTAGAGTATGTTACATGATTTCATGAAAGGATGATGTATTGCGACATCAGAAACGAAGAAAAACGAAATAATGACTATTGTAGCGCTTGACGTAAAGCAGTCAAATTTTGTAGTTCTTTTTGTGGTCGGGTTACTACCCGAAACCCGAAGTTACATAGTGCCAGTAAAAGCGATACAGACCCCGTCAGGCTATGGCAGACGTGCCTTTCACCCTGTTACGACTTGATGAACCACTGATAAGATTTTGGAAACATAAGTTTAAGGTAAAAATGTTACATAGTGTTGCTTTAAATTCATCTTCACCTAAGTGCTTCCCTCCACTGCGCCTGTCAGTCATTCAGCATTCAAACAGTTACGACAGTCAACACGATGAAACTCTCCAAGATGATTCAATGTTCCTATTATTATACTGTAGATCTGTAGATAAAGCTCTATGGTTTGCATAAAATAACTTTATCTTGCTGGAGTTTCTCATGTTACTTCTCCCGGGTGTCTGTTAGATCACAACACTGGACTAGAGAGCGATGTAAATGTTCTTCACGCGCACATTAACTGAAATTGAAAACTGTTAAAAGGTTCAAACTAATATTCATTTATCTATTCATATGTATATTTTCCCTTTGTGCTTTGAACTTTTCAACTCCATGTTGCTTCGAGCGCATCATTCTTCGCACGGGATGCGCATAAGTGTTTCGTGCCGCTCTGAATTGGAGCCTTTCATATTACAATACTTTTGCACAATGGCAGTTTATTTATACATGTTGTCTGTATGTTGTTTTACAAAGGAAAATAAAGTTTAAGGCAAGCTTGATGCCTTTAACAAAAGAATAATCACAGTCTTTTCCCCACAGTGAGGCACACAGATACAGTTTATTAGGTAATTCGACACTGTTTTTTTAATTATTATTTTAATATTGGATCGGTACTCTGAATCGGCCAATACTGAATCCCAGGTATCGGAGGTATAAAAGGGGGATCGTGCCACCCCGAAAAAACACTCTGATTCAGTGAATTTTCCATATGTTTGATTCAGATTGATTCACTGAAACTGTGTAATGCAGCCTTTATTTTAGATATGAGTTTTAACATCTAAAGTAAAGTAAGTAATAAATGACACATAAATAAATAAATATGATTGATTAATCTGACAACATTGTACATTACCATGTACGGTGTTCTGTGTCTCCAGACATATGATAATTATCGTATTTGTACATTAATTTTGACCTCTGTAAAATCAATAATAAAAAAATCTCTTAATTTTTCGCTTCAAATGATGGTCGTTGTAATCACAGGGCTTCTATACTCATTGATCTAGCTGTGGACCCTACGTCTACCGTCATGACTGTGAGGAGAACGAGTTACGTGTGTCTTCCATCTCATCTCATGTTACGTCTTCTCGGCCAATCATTGTGGAGAATGAGACTCTCTCACAAACGCAATTTAACGTCCCTGCCGTGGCACTCGGGTCAGTTGTTTCCAAGCTGAGGTCGATTGTTTAGCTATAAAGATCTAGATAAATGGCTGTATTATTCTGTACGTTTGACAACTGGCAACCCTGATGTTGTTAATTTGTGTTTCGGAATCTATATTTATCCATATTTTATAAGTTTGCAACAGCATGCAACTAGAAAGGATAACGCAGTAGATGCAGTTTTATGGTCACTTCAATTCAGATTCAAAGCTCATAATATAATAAACCAAAATATGTATTTTTGCTGTGGGCTGTAGATTCAGCAATTCTACTGAACAGTGTTGCAGGAAGCACTGGAAGAATAAATACAGCTTGTGTTCATCTTCTCAACCAGTGGGGAGGCCTGCAGGACAGCTTTGTCTATCTGCTTATCTCCAGCCTGGAGTCCTCCGCTAAAGACGTTTGTTTTCACTTCTTTCATCTTTTCTTTTTCACTCAGTGTCTTTGGTGTTGAGTGGCTATCTTTGAAAGAGAGTTATATGATTAGGACACACTTAAAAGTTAGGCCAGCAGTTGATAAACTGATCCGATTTCATTCAGGGACTGGCGAGGCTGCAAATGACTTTATCCAGGCAAAAGTGTGTGTGTGTGTGTGTGTTGTGGGGTGTGTGTGTGTGTGTGTGTGTTGGGGTGTGTGTCAAGAGCTTTTTTCCCCATCTCTTTGGTGCTGTCTGACGCTCTCCTGGGAGAACAGCAGGTCTGTTTCTCTTGCCCTGCTAACTGGCACCCCTGGGGAGTGAGAATACTGCGGACTAAAAACACTCTCTTGTGGGTTTTAGAATGAATGAGCTGGAAGTAGATTATTTAATGGACAAAAAAATTACTGCGGACATTTCATCCTTCTCCAATCACTGTTTCCCTGGGATCATCAGCGCCATCCTGTCACAGTGAATAATGAGTTCTGCTTATCTTTGTTTCCTCAACACGGCATACATCATTAGTAAATACTGCAGCTGCTTTTCCCCTCTTCCAACTAAAGAATTAATTGCTTTAAGTAAACAAAAATACAATGAAGTGTTTATTTGGCCAAACAGAGTGAAAAGAGAAAATGGCATCTCGTAATGTTTTGCTGCCTTTTTTTTTTTTTTGTATTTTTGAAATATTGATCTATACAGCAATTTACACAATTTCTGTTTGCTCTTTTTCTTAGTGTCTTGCGCAGTTTTAGAAATCTAACAAAGGTAAATTGCTTTAATGGGTTTCAAATGTTTTTCAAACACATTGCACAAATACACATTTTATATTGCACAATAAAATATGTGGAACAACATCTTTATTTTGCATTGACAAATGTGAATGTACTTTGCATTTTTAATCACTATTATGCAACATTTATTTGCAAGTGGTATGATCCGTTCAAAGTCCACATCTCCATAAATATAAAAACTCTCCCATATTAAATGCCAAAGTAGTCAATCATTGATTGAAAACCTGTTGCTTTGCCAGCATGGACGGGGACAGCATGCAAACACTCTCGTGATCCACTCTTCAGCATGGTCACAGTGAAGCGCTAGTGTTTAAATGCTGGTAGTAGGAAAATATCATGTATAATAATGAGGCGGGACCTTTTCATAGGATGTGGTCATGCAGTCTCATGAATAATTATAAGACACTGCTGTAGTGCATGGAACAATCCTGTGAAGTTTAAGTGAGGTTGGCTTCAAAATTCAAATCCAAAAGATGAAAAATATGCAATTAACCATTTAATACCACAATAATGTGTTTCATGCCATTTTTACTTGTGTTGTCTCGTACGGTGACTTTGTATTGTTCTGATTTGTTTGTGGTCTCTACGATTTTAGTCATTTGTTGTTAAACTGGCGTGTGTATGTTTACAATGAGTATTTGAATAAGCGGATTCAACTAAAAGTACGCCATTTTTAGTTTGACTTCCCCAAAGAAATGCTGTTATACTTTTGTTTTTTTTTCTCTCTCTGTGTTTGTATTTTAGTTTGAGTTCTATATTGCTATTTATGATATCAGCTATTTCACTTTAGAATGTTATGAGAGAATGGGAATCGATTGTCATTTTAATTTGTAGCTAATTTACAAAATGTGTCGGACCTACAATACCATGTTCCAGCAACCCATTTGTATCCAGTTAATCATACCCAAGGCATGCAAGCGTTGAGATTTCCCTCCATTAATGAAGTGCCTCTGCACTGCTCACTTGTGCCGAAGTGGACCCATTAAGTATTTCAACTTTCAATTCAATCAAATGAATTAATGATATTGATCCTTGATTAGCCCAATGCCTAGTATGCTAGTTATGAACATGTTCATTTAACGTTCCTGAACCGTGATTCAGTTGTGTTTGCAAAAATTATTTTTGTAACCTCTTCATCCGTCACTCTCCTCAGATGATGCAGTTCGCTTGGGATAATTACAAGCGCTACGCCTGGGGCTCCAACGAGCTGCGTCCCGTCTCCAAGCAAGGCCACTCCAGCAATTTGTTTGGTGAGTGTCTCTCTGACTCTGAAACTATGATTCGTGCATGTACAGCTTCACATCTCCACAGTAAATTGGTAAGCAGTCAGAACTGTCAATCAAAGCTGCACAGGTGGTTAGGTGACCTCTATCAAAAAGCCTTTTGATTTCTCTCTGGTCCGTCTCACTTCACAAGCTCCGTCTAGGTCTATTTCTGCGATCAAGAAGACAAACAAAACCATTTCTGACTGCATTGGGTTGGAATAGCATGGTCACACAACACAAATTTAGTTTCATGAAACCTTGATCCTCTTCGTTTACGCATTGTTTTCCTTCCATCTAAAGAAATGTTGTTGTGCTGCGTTTGCCCGTCACCATCTTGACCCATTTCTATTTTGAAGCTGAAAAGCACAGGTTGTGAGTGGGCATACTAATTCTTGAATAATTCATGAAGGCCTGTCCATCTTTCTGTGAGGTTTGTAATCTACATCAATAACTCAGAGGATACAGCAAACAAACACACTGTTGTACTACCTAGGTAGTATGTATTTTTACTAGTATGCGTTGTTTAGCTCCTCTCAAAAATGTTACAGTGCCTTCCAAAAGTTTGAAATTGGAAACACACTCAAAGTTTGGAAACACTATAAAATATCAGCATTAATGCATTTATTCCAATAATTAAGTATTTATGTAACTTGCAATTTCATTCAAGACCAAAGACTTTCACAAATAATAAAGGTAGTGTATACATGCCCAGATTCCTGACTTATTGTTTTTGTTTTTGTATTTTGTAGTAGACTTTTGGGTTGGCACACTTTTATAGCTTCACTGATTGATTTAACAATTCATTTTAGAAAACAAATTATAATAGTTTATAAATCCTGCATGAATAACACTAGTATTTTCTTTGTTCTCAAATCATTCATTCATGTTTTATTTATTTAATTAAAATATGTTTTCATAGTTTTTGTTGATCCTTGTCATTGCAAATTATAAGGATTTATGCTAAACTTTTGTCCAAAACCTCCCCTTGAAACCTTGGGCATTTTAAAACTTTTGCAGGGCTTCATGCAATTTCTCAGAAAGCTTAATGTATCTTGTCTGTGTCTTACGGATGAAAATTAAGGATGCACTAAAATTTCATCCCCTGGAATATTATTGGCCAAAAAACTTTTTTAATTAATCATGTTGCGATCAAAATGTAAAATGTAAACACAATTGCAAATTAAGTTTGTATTGGATTGGTTCCCAGTGCATAAATTGTATTTTTTTTTTAAAACAATATTAGATGTTCATGTAGTGATCACTTAGGAAAATATATAATGCATTTGATTTCAAACCAAGTCTAATTTAAAATAATAATTTTCAGTTGCAGATACCATTTTTATGCATCACTATCAAATAAAAAAGTGGGGTTTGACTGCAAACTTTGACCTTACAAACAATTTCCCGCCACATATCCACTCAATTAATTGAGTTCTCTGAATCCTGTTTGATGCACATCAGTGTTTTTCAGGATCGAAACTGAGAGTGTTATGAAACATTCATCAGACGTCCTGCGTTGTGTTGTAAACTCCACATAGTCAATTGGCACTCAGCTGGAGGGCAGGCCGGGGATTTACAACGCACATTTGATTAACCTCCATAATTTTGCTTTGGACTTGCCTGTAGAATATACAGTCTTAATTTATTTGGCTCACACAATCAGAATAACAATCTGGCAAGAAGTACGTCACACTCTCCACATCCCCTCGTGCCCTACAGACTCAGACGTGTGTGTGCGTTTTAAAAGACTTCCATGTCAGTCACAGCCTGACAGCTCTCGAACACGCTATTGCCTCCCTTTTTTCTTGTGCTGTGCGTTTCCAGGCAGTTTTGAGTGCTTGTCAATTTCTCAAATTGTAAGGTTAGCCCCATGGGACACAGGAGACCACTGAACACATGCTCAACCATTGCTGTGTTTTGTCTGGCAGGGTTTTCCATTATAAATGTAGAGGCTGGGTTAATGGTACGTTGGCTCTGAATAAAAGATTACGCTGGTCAGGGTTTTTGTACCTGACCAGGCAGCTGGAATGGCTGTTTTGTGCTTTTCTAGATCGCGTTTCTCAGTGAGATGTGAGCTGCTGATACCGGCCGATCGGATCACACACACCGACGCAGAGTAAGACCTCACTGGAAATCATGATCACTGGGGCGGTCACAAGAATAGCCACTTTACAACCCACAGGGCTTTAGCTCGCAGAGAAAAACCAGGCTTTCTCTCAAGCCATATGGAAGTGCTTAGTCAAAACATTATGCCTGATTCTGTGAGATTATTGGCATGTGGTTTTTATAAACGTATTCTGTGCCATTGCATGCCGCATACACAAAGACGAGGTATGGGTAATTTTTTTTTTTTGATGAATTTTACCTCAGTTGCATTAAAGTTCATTAAATATTGTGCAGTATATTGCAATTTCTGATGAAATGTGTTTAACCAACCATGTAGAAAAAATCATTAATGGCTCAGAATCTGTGGATTAGAGTGAGTTTGAATATTTCACACACACTGGGCTGGTTTAAGACCATTGAATCCACATTATAGTCTAGGATAGAAGCAAGGAGAATGCGGTAAAAGAGAATGGGGTGTTAGTGATGAAATAATTGAGTATAATTCAAATAATTGAAATAAATGACTGATTCAAGTTTATTGCATTGTTTACCGCCATCGCATCGTCCACAAAGTTTATTGCATATGTAATTCAATTCAAATATATTGCATATTTTTCTTCCAAATTGTAGAGGCCTAATTACTCTTAAGTGTCATTTTAACAGTATGATTTTTAGGTATATTTGTTAAAATTTTTTGTTAAAAATGGTAGGAATGCACAATATTTTGGGCACTATATCAGTATCGGCTGATATGTTAATTTTTTAATGTTATCATTATCTGCCAGATAAGAACATTTGGCTGATATATTAAAGCGTATAAACAATGGGTTAATTCCTTCAGCTGAGATACTTCACGTCATGCGCACTTTTCGCCACGATGCTTTTGAATTGCTTGAATATTAAAATCACTTTAAAAAGGAAAATACAGTTAAGTGCAACATGTGCAGTGCTGTCATATAACTATAAGCTACATACAATTATAATGAGAACATTATAGTTGTGTGCTTGGGTTATGGCTTTTAATTGTGAAACTTTTGTTTTTTAATCAGGCTCTCAAAAATTATATAACATTTTAGATTTATCAGCCAATATATCGGTTATTGGCTTATAAATACCAAGAGTTCGGTATTTGACCATTATCGTTATCGGTCAAAATTTTCATATTGGGGCATCCCTAAAAAAATGGCTACATGGGCTTAATTGGTAGAATAATTTAAATGGAAAGTTATTTAATTTTGATAAAATCATACTTTGATGTACACTCTAAGAAATAAATCCGTAAAATAACAGAAAAAGTACTGGCAGCTCATTACCCGGACTTTGTCCCGTAATTAAAAAACAGAAATTTTCTGTTAATTCACAGTGTGCCCACTGTAAATAAAACAGAAATTTTCTGTTATTTAATGGTGTATCTATAGTAAAAGACCAGACACTTTCTGTCATTTAATGATGTATTTATAGTAAAAAAACAGGACACTTTCTGTCATTTAATGATGTATTTATAGTAAAAAAACAGGACACTTTCTGTTATTTAATGATATAACTACAGTAAAAAAACGCAAATATTAAATAAATCCGTAAAATAACAGAAAATGTACTGGCAGCTCATTACCCGGACTTTGTTCCGTAATTAAAAGATGAAAAATTTCTGTTAATTTATGGTTTTCCTACAGTAAAAATAAAACAGATGAATTTAGGCAATATACCTACAGCAAATATAAATTTAACTTTTCTGTTAGTTAACAGTGTAATGATAACTCTTGTTGAAAACATTTCAAACAAATATTCTGTGATTTAAAAAATATTTTTATTTACTTATAAATCTACAACAATTCCAAGAAAACTAGAATATAAAGGGAAAAAAACACAAAAGGGAAAAGTATATATAGTTTCTCATCTCTAAATTGTATCAAGTCTGCCAATTGATGACACTTTGTTAACATTACAACAATCGCATCCACTGAATAAATTATTTTAAAATGTGTGAGGGGAAAAGGTTTTTCAGAGTAACATGGATTGGGGGGGGGGGGGGGGGGGGTTCTTCTTGTCTTCAGGTAAGATGAAGGCTGTAAAAGAAATACAAAACATTATTACTGACATACAGAATGTGCCAAAACAAAGATTCTAGGTGGGGGAAACTCATCACTCACCAAGATGTGATTTAATGTGTAGTAAATTCTTCAGAGCCACCGGACTGATTGGACCAGGTTCTGGTAGGACTGCAGACTCGGGTTTAGCCACCAAAAGCTACAGAGGGGAGAGAGAACAGTATGTGGCCTATCCATCAAGATGTTTCAAATTTAGTTACCGTGTACTGTAATGGTTCTGTCTGTGGTTTACCGTACCTGTCTGTCTCGCGGCGAGAGGCCTGCATCATGGCCCAGCTGTCTCTCCAGGTTGTCGTTGTTCTCTCCGTGCCGACACAGGTAGAGGGTTCAGGGCTGGACGTAGATGTTCATCAGGTAGATTATACTGGATCTGTTTGATGAGGAAGTGCCGATCCCCGTCTATCGCCTAGATGAAGGAGTGATCGGTATGTTCAGTTAAAGTCTCATTTTGAGATTTGATAAAAGCTAAATCTTTACATGGTTTTTCGAAGTTGTTCATACAGGAACTTCAGCAGTCTTGGAGGAATGTGTAGACATTTGGTTTCCTTCATCTCAGCCTTTTCAACATTCGTTCAGGATTTCTGCACAGAAAAGTTGGATATGAAGAAAAAAAATAGATATATTATAGCTACGCAAGAAATTAAATGAAGGAAAATGAACTACAAAGTATCATGCAGACCAGGTTGAGGTTTAAAAACAATTGTACAGTATTTTACGTTTGTTAAATTATCAACTATAAATAATCAGCCATCCCTAATTCTTTCAAATTCAAACACTGTATATAAAATGCTAAGACTTTTGTTTTCAGTGGACTCCAATTGCATGTCATGTTAGCTTGTCTGCTCAACTATACATTATAATATGTTTAATTATTAACTAAATAAACAGAAACACAATAACATAATCTATAAATCATTTAATTAAAAATGTGTTGCTTACCTTTATATGAACTCCAGGATAAGTGCCATTTTCTTCAGGTATTTTGAAGCTTACTGCCTCAATGGGGTAGTGATGTGGTTAATAATAACTTCTTGAATGACAGCAATCCTGAATGTCCACCACCTTAAACAAAAAAGATATTACAAAATGATATTACAATCATAAAGATATTACATTACACGATCACTTCAGAAAACCGCTTTAAAGGGGTAGTTCACTTTAAAATAAATTCTGTCATCATTTACTCACCTTCAAGTTGTTTCAAACCTGTATGAATTTCTTTCTTCTGCTGAACACAAAGATATTTTGAAGATATATCGGTAACCAAACCGTTAACTGGAGCCATTGACTTCCATAGTAGGAAAAAAAAAATAGTATGGAAGTCAATGGCTTCAGTTAATGGTTTGGTTACCGACATTCTTCAAAATATCTTTGTGTTCAGCAGAAGAAATTAATTCATACAGGTTTGAAACAACTTGAGGGTGAGTAAATGATGACAGAATTTTCATTTTAAAGTGAACTATTCCTTTAAACATAGTTGTTTAAATTTTCCCTATACAATTTGTATTTCTACTGACCATGTAAGCATACACATCTTTTAAGGGGGTATTCAGCAACCAACTTTTTCTATCAACATTTTTCCTCAGACTTTAAATTTAATTGTGTGTTGCCAGTCTTGAACACTCATAGTGAATTGTGATTAATAATACAAAAATGCTAATAAAAAAATACAAACCTGTAAGCAGCATCCAGGTGGTGCTTGGGATGCAAACTACAGCAGCAAAGTCCTGTCAATTAGATACGAAAACAACAGAAAAACTATGAAACAAACTGAGGAGGGATATGGTAAAGACCAACGGTACAGGAAGAAGAGTAACAGATAATAGCAGTCATGTTAAATGTAAATTAATATTTCGTGGTCATTGTGTGTGTGTGTGTGTGTGTGTGTGTGTGTGTGTGTGTGTGTGTGTGTGTGTGTGTGTGTGTGTGTGTCTCGTCTAAAACAAAAACAAGTCTAACGTAAAAACATAACGTTAACTTACCTCATTTGGCAGAAAAGGTGGTGGTGTTTTCCATGATCCAGCTGTAACAGTTACTGCATCTTCACACACAGTATCTTCACGTTGTATCTTCATGCCTTTTAAATCAAGCAAGTCTTAATGGCCTTTACTTTTCTTGACGATTCCTCTGGTAGCTTTTGTTTGAAGGCATTAAATTGCTCCAAAAACACTAACGTTAGTAGCAACGTTACTGCATTTTATCACAACTGGTTAACGGATGCGCTCGACAAGAAATAAACCGTATCACCGACAAATAAAAGTAAATAAACCAAATTACAACGAGGGCACACTATAACACATATATCAGGGAACTTCCACGAGTGTAAACTAAATCTTTTAATGTGTGACGATATGCATAAAATGATAAATGCGACGGCTCCGACATTCATTTGCCTAACATGCCAGATGGCAACTAAATAACGTTACGTTAACAGCTTATTTGAACATAAATTTCGTATTTTACCACAGAAGTGTCAGAATGGCTTCCACACACCCGAAATCCGACTTTAATAAGCAACTTTGGCTGCGGTCATCTGCGTGTGTAATGGCGGTTGCGTCTTAAACTTTAAGCGCCGCCATGGTTTTTGTTCCCACAATGCAACGCGTGTAATTCAAAATACGGGTAAATGACCTGTAAAAGACAAATACGGAGAAATCCTTCAAATTTATATGGTACATTGGACCGTAGTTTTACGGAATTTTTTTACAGTGTACAGGGAAAACATCAATGTTTATCATGCATAATAGTTATTCTCTGATTTGATTGGCTGACCTGAAACAGTAGAGCTTTGCACTGGAAACGCCAAGATCATGGGTTCGATACCCAGGGAATGGGTATCGAACTCAACCCGCACACACACAGAGTGAGTGCAATACCACCCTCGCTTTCACTCGGCCATCAAATTTGGTCCCGCGCCGCACTCTATTGCGTTGACAGTGCACATCTCTAGATCAAGGGCCCGGCCCGAAGATAGTGACGGGAAATATCGGCCCGCGGATCGGGTTGGGTCAAGTTTGGGCTAACCTAGGCTAGCTCTAGCTACTCAACATGACACCTGGCCAACCCTCCACTCATCAACCCTCACACCAAGCTTTGATAACTCATTGAGGGCCATGATTTCTGCCAATTTCCTCCCCTCTCTCACGCCTGACTGCTTCAAAATTGTAGGGCTGTGGTCCATCAAGAATTTGATGGTTTCCCACCTCCTCAGTCTCCCAGTCGTTCTCCATAGTCAAGACACAAACAGTAGGAATCTAGCCGAGTACGGGCTGCTACTCCCTTTTATGACGTCAGCACCCAGTTACTGTAAAAAACATGCTACCTTTGAAGAAACCCCAATAAATGTTATTTTAACTTTTTTAAGACAGAAATGTTTAAATATATGTACATATTGAGCACTTTAATTTACACATTAATTGGTTGTGGTGGTTAACCTGCAATTTACACTTTAAGACCAGAGTATGCGTAATCTTAGCTTTACTCCCTTCATTTTGTTCAACAGCACTCGTTTTGCTCATGCGATACTGCTCAGGAAATTTGTTCCGAGAGAATGAGAAGTTTTTGAGTGTCTTGGTATCTCACAGCTGATTCCATAACACTAAATACTGGCCAATCTGTTCCATGTGCCAATCATCTGTGCACAGGGCAATGCACAGGACCGAGACAATGCCTTGGCTAATGAAGCCGCTCAGGTACAGTATGAACTGTCTGCAGTTCCCCAATGTGCGTGCTTGTCACTCTACTTGCCACTTACTCTAATAAAACGCACAGGGAAAAGATTGTGATTCGGAAATAATTTCCCAACAGTGAATTAAACCGATCTGCGATGGTCCCTGACATGAACTTTGCAATAAAATAAAAAGCATAAAAAAACCATCACAATCTTTTTGAAAGTGTAGAAGAGCATAGATAAGTGGTAGGGAAGAGGAAGAACGCGTCAGTCCTGCTCGAAGCCCTTGTGTGCTCATTTAACACTGTTGCTGCTGAACCATGATGTTCTGTCAGTATATAGCCACACTCATATTAATGACCCAACACAAGTTGTATGCTTAGCTGTGTGTTTGGGGCATAGGTCAGAAGAGGCGCTGGGCTTTTGTTCTATAGAGAGAACCTCTGAATTTAAATGAATAGTCTTTGTTAGGAAGCAGAACTTTTTCTTGACTTTACTTTTTCTTAAAGATTGCTTGTCAAGCATGCTTTTTGCTACACTATGCTTATTTAATTATTATTTCACATATTAGTAATTCTGAATATTTATCAAGATAACCATTAGTCGGCTCAACCATGGCTCAAACGTGTTTTTATTTTTAATTTTTTTTTTATATAAAGCAAAAAACGTGTTTTTGTGTGTGAATGGCCCCAAAACCAGCGGGCAGCTTTTTCCAGTCAAGTACAAGTTTGATTAAATCCTGTGTTTTTCGTGCTTGCTCAGTTAATATGCATGCGTTTTAGAGTAAATAAACAGTGTCGCTTTGAAAAAGACTTTGTTCTTTTAAATGTAAGCCACGACTAGACCTGCCATATTGTGAGCAGCAAAATTCTCCCATTCATTTTTATACGAGTGAACTGTCTCCTGCTTTTATAATGTCTCCTATTTTAATGTGACCTTGAATAAACAAGAAAAAAATCTTCAATCTGTTTAGTTTTCCTAGAAATCAACCTCTGAGACCTAAAATATCCTAAAATATAGTTGAAGAAACTCCCATCTGTTTTTAGAGGAGGATGATAATGTTTTTCTTCTGCCTGTTGGCTGCTGGCTGGCAAACACAAGTTGGAGCATCTTTAGTACTAAACGGTTTGATGACTTTAGGATGCAGCAGACAGCTTTGTTGCAGCGGTGTTTGCATGTTCAGCCATGAATATCCTCCAGACTGAATTTGACCACAATCATGGCATTGTTGTGATGGCCATTGCCTTGTTTCATCTGCGTTTCTGTTTGTTGCCTGAAGAAGCCCATCGTCCAGCGTCACAGCAGGCTGTAGGAGATCCTGCTGCTTGGAGATGTGCTTACAAACAGCTTCTTGCTGAGCAAGACGAGTCTTCTTGTTTCAGCTTTAATCACCAGTCTAATCTTATTTCTGAAGTGATGTATTTTGCTTTAGCACTGACTAGAGATTGTGTCAGTCCTCTGAGTTCACTGATAAAGTCTGTTTATATATTTTCCTCATTACAACAGTCACTAGAGGAGGTAATGTTTTACTGTTTTTATTCAGTAGTGGCAGAACCCTGCTGCTGTATCTACAACCCAGCAGCAAATCTATTTATTTTATTATTATTTTTTTTTTTTTTTTTTTGTGGGCTTGCAGTCTGAATTGAATATATTGAGAACCACAGGACATAGGAAAATAAATATAGGACAGTAAATAGACAATACAACTTTGTTGTTCTTCTCACTGGTTGCATGCACAAACAAATGAACAGCAAAATCAGTGATGTCTGATTTGTGAGCTAATTGCTAAATCTTTTTTAAAGGTGGGGTATGTGACTTGGAAAACGACTGGCAGATTTTGAAAATACACAATTCAAATGGTCATAGCTTTTTTCCTCCAACGCTGGCCCTGACTCCACCCATTCGAAGAACATGGACGCGCAATCATGCACGAGCGAAAACTCAGATGCGCGAGCGATTGTAATGACGATTTACTACTAGTCATGGAACCGGCTTCCATGAAAGGGGTTTTTCGAGTCCTGCCCGTTCCACAGACGATTACATTGATTAATTTCATTTCAGTGCTTCTAACTCAGTGGCTGTAAGTGGGTTAGGAATAGGATTTCAAGTTATTTTGAAAAAATTGACAAAAAAGAGAATCGCATACCCCACCTTTAAGTTTTTTTTTTTTTAGTAATGCAAGTTTTTGGAATAGACATGGAAGAAGTGAGTCAGAGAATCTTTCGGATCGATTATGAAGTCAACTGTCTCATTGGACTGCACTTTTTTTTTTTTTTTTTTTGGATGAAATATGCCAAGAATCATAACTATTATGTGATAAATATTTGTGAGAATTTTATATATTAACTTTCTATTTGTATGACAGCGGGTAGGGTTTTCCTGAAACCAATAGCTATTGTATTATTTATTTACATTTCTCAATGCTAGTTTTTAAATATGTATTTAACACATTTCTTTTAAGAAGTTTAACACTAATATAGGAAATGAAGTAAGCAGATATAAGTTGAAACTGCTTTAAGCAACATACTCTTGACTCATGTTTATTATTCTATTTTAAATACTTCGAGTTTGACTGAGAAGTCGTTGTTATCAAATTAGCTTTCCATGTTTTATTATTTTCCGTGGTGTCAAATGTTCATTTCTTTAAAAAAGCCCTGCCAGAAAATGTTCTCTGAATTACTGTCCAATATCGGTCAGCCCAGAATAAACAGGCAGGACTGGACCACCTTGTAGATGCTGCCAATGTCAATTCCCTGCCAAATATCTCTGGGGGTCAACCTTCATTTCGATAATACCGTTTCCAGGAGGTTCTCTTCTGGTAATGGCTTTCTTTCAGATCCCAAATGAGCGACCATCTGTTATACAGGCCTTGCTGAGATGAGCTCCAACACGTGATGTTACCGTCAAACATTAATGCTCGTATCTTGTTTGTTTTTTCCCTGCTTTAGAATGGCCAGTTGTTGGTCTCATTGATTAAACCATTGCATGCACTGGTGTGGAAGATGGTTCAATAGTTGATTGTACTTTCGACGTTGGATTGTTATCGTCTTCGATCCACAACCTACTCAAGGGGTAGAGCGTTGATAAGATCAAGTCTTTGTATTGAAAGACAAGCAAGCTGATATCCTATCACCTCCAACCTAAGGGTCACAACATGCTCTCATCAGGTTCAGCAAGGATTCATGATGGTGGTTGGCTTTATCAGCTCATTAAGTGCCTGGTTTGTAATTTACCAGTGTAATTGGAATTGATAAGGTCGGTGTATAGTGCCTAAGAGTCTCTCCTAAACCCGTGCAGTGGACTTCCCTGCGGATGAGATTATATTCCTGATTTGGGTCCGCATTCAGAGGGTAAAACCAGTCATGTAGGGGAAAGCTTTTGGGACGTGAATGTCTAACCGAGGGCTGTATTGGAAAGCTTCATAGTGAAGTGATTTATGACCTTCTCACACCTCCTTACTGGGGGTGTGTGTGTCCTCAGGGCCTGTTTGCAGTGCACAAATATGCTGTCCTTTCACCTACAGTGCAGTTTCTCCCTTGAAGGAGATTTTGATTTGCGTCGTCTCTGCATAGAACACCAATATTTGCTTACTCTTAGCATCTTATTTGAACTGTGTGCACGGAGTCTTGTGTTTAAGGTATATGGAAATCTTTGGCTTAAGCAGAATGTGAGCTGTAAAAACTTGGTTACACTAGTGTAGTCATAGCCATGCTGATTCTGATATCTTTATATCTTTACAACTTGCCCTAGAGAAAGTAATATTTCACATTTATCAGGAAGAAATAGCACTGTCGAAAAATTTGAATATCGTGCAAAAGTTATAATTTTGATGATTATGGCTGACAGCTTATGAAAACCCCAAATTCAAAATCACAGAAAATTTTAATATTACATGAAATCAATAAAAAAAGGATTTTAAATGCAGAAATATTGGCCCTCTGAAAAGTATAATCGTGCATATGTATGTAGTTATATATTTATATATATAGGCCGTGAGACAGAGGGTTGATTGGTACCATTTTGAGGGATTAAACCGAATGGTGATTTTTGTGTAGGTATATGACCCTGTATTTGAAAAATGTGTGATAGCATTAGATTCAAGGTAGTTTTTGATTACGGAGGACGATTTTTCAAACATATGTCAAGAAAAAGGATAAATGAATTTCTTTAAATAAATTTTACATTTTTAAATTGTATACAAATTTTATAAATTTTTATAATTAAAAAATTCTAAATTTAATAAATTTTTCAAATTATAAAAGGATAAATTTCTCTCTTGTAGTCACTGAACACCTTACCTTGAGGTAGGATGATATAAGTGTTGATTTCTAATAAAAGCTCCCATGGATCGGATGCTATCACACATTTTCTAACACTAGAGATGTGTACCTTCATGAAAATCAAAAAGAAATTTAATCCCTCAAAATGGTACCGGTAGCCCAAATTTGGGGTCCCGTCTCATGGCCTAATACTAAATATATTAGATTCACCTTTTTTGAATTACTGAAATACATGAACTGTTGCACGATATTCAAATTTTGAGTTTTACCTGTATTTTTTGAGTTTGAGGTGTGTGTGTGTGTGTGCTAGTGCTACATGAAAGAATTCACATATTTAAAAAATGTGTTATTTGTCACAAAAGGCAGGCCACTAGGAACTAATGAACGTCTATGAAACCTACATGTCGACCATATTAATAGACCTTCATTCTCTGCCTTCAGACTTTTCACCTTTACTGGTTGCATTTCCAAAGGTTATGTTTTTGTACTCCTGTATTGTAGTTCAGCATGATACTCCAGTAACCAGTGATTTTTATTTAGGGAGTAGGGTTGTAAGGTAGAAAAATGACTTTAAACCAAAGTAGTCTGAGTTGAAAAAGTCACGTTAGACCATAAAACTGGACCTTTTATGGTGGTGCAGTAACAGCACCAAAGAACTGTTCTGTCTAAAGAACAGTGTTCCTGTAAGAAACCAGAGGGAGGGCACTTTACACATTTTTATGGTGTTTTGTTTGGTGGTCACCACATCCCGTTTCCTCTTCCTGTTTTTTTTGATACCTCGTTGTGGTCCTCTTCTACTGAGATGAGTGGAAATGAGCGGGGCAAGGCATGCTGTCATCTCACACATGCTTTAAACCCAACTGAGAGTAATTTCTCATGGTTTTCTCCTGACACAATCTTGGAAGTGAGATGCACTTTTTTTTTTTTTTTAAAGTTAAATGTATCAAACTTTCTTTTTTTTTTTCCTGTTCAAAAACTTCTCTCCGTCTACCTCCTGCAATAACTTCAAAGCGTACTCTCTTGGGAGATTATTCGTCATTTCATTGGCTTTAACAACAGCAAATGTGGAAAAGATGTGTGAATGCGCTGCAGGAGGCGTTTGAGATGTTGCGTACATATATTGCACACAATAATTCTGTCATGTTGTGTCTTCACTAGAAAGAGCCTGAGCTGTTAAATTAGGGAACACAGCTGGTTGGCAGCTTTGAGTTTCTTGAAGAGGGTTACACGCAGTGCCAGACTAATAATTAAAGTAGAAGAAACAGTGTCGCCCAAACTGCTGTGTTCCTAATCAGTACAAATGCAAAAACTACAACGAGTGTCTTTTGTTGTTGTTGTTGAGGAGTGTTCCAGTTACCATATGCTCTTGTTTTCCTTCCCTTTCACCTCTTAAATTTGTCAAATCAGCACCATAATTAGCTGCATATTTTTTTCTTTTTATCATGTTGTCTGAGAATCTTGGTGAGTAATGATGCCTTAAATGGTTGTGTGAAATGACCGTAATTATCAATCTAATCTGTCTTATTTTAATTTGTATTATGGGGACAAAATGAAATTGCAGCTTTAAATTAAAAACAGAATTGTTGAAACCATGGCCAAGTGCACATGCTCCGAAACACAATGATCCTATATTTCTCCCTCTTTTCACGATAAATTGTTGACTTAATACAATTAGAATTAAAATAGTTCTGAATTGCTACAGTTTAAAGAGGAGTCTGTGATGATTTTTTGGATTTTTTGGGGAGCACCAATAATCCTTTATAATAATATAGCATCAAATTGTTTACAATTTAACAATTCTTTTATTATTATAACAATAATACTATTTTTTTTTATTATATTGTAAGTATTGAAGTCATCAGTGTCCCAGTGTTTAGTGGATCCAATATTAGTGTTCTTGATAAACTGATTCACATCATATGAAACTAAGGAGCTCATGTCCAAGTCTATGAAAGGCTAAATGTATTATCTACACTGTATATTACAGCACCAGAGACTTATTGAGTGTTTCTTTTATCCAGGATGTTGTTTTCATGTCATCTACTAAATAATCTGAATGGCCTGATCTTTTCATCTTAACCTTGTCTTCTCTTTGAGGGTGTTGACTCGCAAGGTTTATATTTGTTGAGTTATGGTTTGTTTGCTCTCTAGACAAGATTTTACCTTAGGCAGGGCATTAGTGACCATATCTCAGAGGCTCTGAGGACTTTATCATAGAGCTACCGGTTTTATTTCAAGCTAGCGCTAGGCTCTCATCCTAGAGGTAATCCCACAGGCATTCTTCTCAAATGGTTTGTTGTCATATTTATCCACAGGTAGTCTCAAAGGAGCCACCATTGTGGATGCACTGGACACGCTCTACATTATGGAGATGTATGACGAATTCGAGGCTGCTACTGAGTGGGTGGACAGAAACCTAGACTTTAACATGGTAAGACTTGAGTCTTTTATACTCCTTTCTGATGATCCAGTTGATTCGTATCCGTACAAATGCTTCCTTGCTATAAAATGTGCCTTGAATAATACAAAAGAATCAGAATAATGACTTTCTGGTACGGCTTTGAAAACCTGTCTGCGTCGTCTCCAGTGCTGACGGAATATCTACTAGCATCACCGCTTGTTAATCTGCCAATAAGACTCCGACTCACGTCTCCACATTCTCCAAGCTTCATAAACTATCCTCTGCATCATGCTTTCTGCTATTTTTCAGCAATAAATTTTAATTCCAGACTCCCAGCCCCTGAACTTTTATTCAGAGATGGGATGAACTCCCATGATTTGCAGTTCAGTTCACATGTTTGTCTGTATCGTTTTTTTCCCCCAAAAACTGCCATGTCAGCATGACTTGCATGGGTCCTATCATCTGGAATCGTTTTCTGTATGATATTTTAGAAGAAATGTTTGAAACGAACAGCTAAAATGTTTGATCTGAACGGTTTAGTGTGTTTGTATGGCTCGTTTCAGTCCATGACACAATGTAATAAATCGAGCTGAGCTAGAGTGTCTGTTATTGAATGATGGGCAGTTAAAAACAAACCCTTAGCTAATGTGTGAGCATGAAGAAAGCAAAGTTATTCATTTGACATGTAACATGTAGCAAAAAAATTGGGTCAGAGAATGGAAAATTATCTTAAAGTGTAAATTGCAGGTAAAAATTTTCACGAAGATAATGCAATGTGCTTACTAAATATAAAGATAAGAACCACCCACCATTGTTTTTTTTTATATTTTTTATACCAAATGCTGAATATAATGAAAAGTTGGTTCGTTTTACAGTGCTTTTAACCACGCCCCCTCCTTCCACTAGGCTGGGCGTGATGTCATAACAGGGACTCCAAGCTTTTACGGTCTATGCAACAAGCCTAGAGTTACGTTATATTGGAGTCCTAGCTAGCGAAAATGGTTAACTATTGTGCGTGTGCGGGATGTACGAATACATCAAAAACGGGGGAGAGGCTCCACAAGTTCCCCAAGGACAAACGGCTGATTCGTGCCTGTAAGTGTTCGCATAACTTACCCGAGGTAGAGCTTAGATCGGCCCAAAACATCAAGCAAGACCCTAACGTTACCCGAGCCCGCTGTGTCCGAGTGCGGCCCGACACATAAACTGTAATTATGAGCCCAAGCCCGGTTTAAACCTGGCTATTTTTGAATACGTGTGTCGTTATAACTTACGTGCTCAACTACTTTCTTATATTACTTTCTCCCGACCGCAACATTCATGTTTTGTCCCGCTCCCGCCCGCAAAAATACTTTTTTTCTGTACCTCCAAATACTTTCAAGTTAGCCTACGTGTTAGCCCACCATACACATCAGCATACATGCTCCTGATCAATTGTTTGTTGCATTAACACACAAACCACTGTTATAACATAAAAGCAAGCGGGCTACTGCGTGCATGGTTTGGCATGACTGCGCGCAAAGTGCGATCCCATAATAATTCCTAAAGCTGACATCAGTTCACAGAGATCTCGCACATCTCTGTTATTATCAATGAAGCTTCCATCATATATAACGTTACACTATGTTTGTTATAATTAGAGGATTTGCCAGAATACAGAATTCAGCACTGAACAAAAAGTCTGTTTTGAGCGGTGAGGGGAATCTATCGTAAATGCTTCTGATTGGCCATTATTGTGTTCAAGAAATCAACACACATGGCTGTGATTGGCTACATCGCTCCTCGCTGCTGACATGTTAGAAATAGAAACTCTGCCTGTAAACCGTTTCTATTTTGTTTTAGATGTTCTTATTGATTTTCTGCAACAGATGAATAAAAATGTATTAGTTTTTACGTTTTATTCAGATATTTCTAGTTTGCGGGAGTCCCGCAAATCGTTTTATTCTCCCTCAAACAGCACACACAGAGTGAGTGCATTACTGCCCGCAGCTCCCTGTTATGACATCATCACCCAGTTACGGTAAAAAACACGCTACCTTTGAAGAAACCCCAATAAATGCTATTTTAACGCATTTTAAGACAGAAATTTTTAAATATATCCATATTGTGCACTTTAATGTACACATTAATCGTTTGTGGTGGTTAACCTGCAATTTACACTTTAAACTAAATTATGACTGTTTTGTCGTCATGTTTATTTATTATTATTATTATTATTATTATTATTATTAGGGGTGTAACGATACACATATTCGTATTGAACCGTTCGGTACGAGGCTTTCGGTTCGGTTTTTGGTACGCATTTTCAAACCGAACGGTTCGTTGGAGCATTTTTCCTGCTGACCAAAATGTCGTTATTTCATGTAGGCGCGTTGTGCGTGGCAAGCGCACTCGAGATGCTGGCGCGACCACAACAGTGCCCAACATCAAATGGCAAATGTAATGTAAGCGGAACGAAACTGAGCTACTCGTTATTATGTGGTTGACGGACTGTTAATCAGTTTGGACCAATGCAGCGCGAGCCGATCTCTGTTACTACACAGCGCTGAGACATCCAGTAAAGAAAGCATTTGAATTCACTATTGAAGTAATAACATCGCTGCGAGATCTAGTGAAAAACATTCAAATTTCTCTGTTATTAACGGATCAAACCGCGCTGACGTGGAAACCAGGAAGAAACATTGTGCCATGAATGAACTATTCAGTGTCCACAGATCAGCAACATTCACCATTGGTTTACTGTAGTAACACTCACTGTAACCATGGGAGTTTGGCAGGAATAGTAGGCTATAATGCTTTCAAGAAACATTACGTCGGTTTTATTTTGACATTATGAATACAATTGCTGTTAAATGTTAATCTGACCCAGGGGCGTAGGAGCAATTTCGAACCTGGGGGGACAGTAATGCTAGGGGGGTCGGGGGTATGCCCCCCGCGAATTTTTTTTTTTTGAAAAATAAACCATTAAATGCCACTTTCTGCCGAGTTTTGTGCAAAGAAATTGAGAAATTGAGTCTTACATGATATGTGAAAAACTGCAAGGTTAAGAGCATATACTTTGCATTGTTGTAGTATCAACAACATGTATTAGGACATTTAGCATTTGCATTACTGTGAATCAGTCATGTACTGATTAACTCAAATAAATGGTTGATTTGATTTCCATTAACCACTGAGCTTACCCCCATTGATAAATTGAAAAATAAAATCAATCTATCCCTTGTGGAAAGGTTGCTTGGTAGGTAAAAGTAGGTCTAGCAAATCTTATATTTCATGTAATTCACACAGATCAAACACAAATATGCTGACTGAATAGATTGCTAGTTTATTTTAGTAGTCAGCTAACAGTTCTCTTGGCAGTTTGCTGATAATCGGGTGTCTGAAGTAAAATGCTCAAAACATCTCCTGAGAAAAATACTAACCTAGTCTTTGTTATTTAATTTTGATTTAGTATTATTTTCCTTACCTTTTTTGTACATTTCTGGAACTTTTGCGCGCTTCCAAATCCCGTGCAATCTCCCATCAACATTCATATATTGCTGCGTGCATTTATCCGTGTCGCCTAGATGCGCATGTGTGAGCGGTGCGCGATCATCATGGTTGACTGACGACATAAACAGCTGAAGAATACGCCCGTTTTAAAATAAATGGATTATGTATTTAAAAGTTGCAGAATGGATTAATTTGGAGACTCTGAAATCGGCAGAGATAGGCAGGCAATGCAAAACAAAATCTTACTTTGGGAAATAGTGGGGGGGACAAAACTTAGATTTTGAAATGTGGGGGGACACGTATAATGGCTCCTACGCCCCTGATCTGACCTAAAATAAACCTTTGTTTGTAACTACTATAACATTTCATTTTGTCCAAGGAGCTGTTTTGTTTTATATGCTTCTAAGAAAAGTCAAGTATAGCTCCATCATTGGAGTATATAGGTCCATCACTTTATGATGTTAGTTTTAATAAAAATATAATTAAAAAAAAAAAAAATCAAGGACATTTTTCTGGCATTTCTTTCTTTTTGCAGTAGGCCTATCGAAAACGTACCGAACCGTACCGTACCGAACCGTGACAAGTGTATCGTATCGAACCGAACCGGGAATTTTGTGAAATGTTACACCCCTAATTATTATATATATTTATACTTATTCACACTTCTGTTCAAAAAAGTATTTTAAAGATGTTTTTTCTTTGAAAGGAAACATTAAATTGATCAAAAGAGGGAGTGAAGAGTTTTTCTCGTAGTTTTTCGTAGCCACACTATTGGCCGACGCTGGTCATGTGTGTGATTCATGTGACGTTCAACCAGAAGCGCTGTGCTATTACACTACGTGAACACTCTGCGGGCCACGAGATAGTTCATGTAGTGTAATAGCGCGGTGCTTCTGGTTAAACGTCACACGCATCACACACATGACCAGCGTCGGCCAATAGTGAGGCTCCGTGTGACGTACAACACAGAAGCTCTACGCAATTACATTTTACAGCATACAACATATACAAATACAGCATTTTCATTTTGGGGTGAACCATCCCTTTAATCTGATGAATTATAAAGACAATGGATAAGTGAATAGTAAAAGGGAATCAGTATTTTATGCAGATCACTCCAGAAATTACTAAAAGTTGATGAACAAATTAAGACATGCAGGAAAAGTAGGCAAAAATTATGCTTTGTTTGATGTGGCTCTTTATTGAGGTATTTCATTAGACATTCTGCAGGCGTTTACTTTTAGTTAAGCATCGGAAATTCTTCTGTACATCCTACCGCCTCAATTTAAGGCAAGAGAGAAGACTGTATCTGGGTCCAATGCTTTAATGAAGAGTGTTAAACAACTTTTAATTGAAAGGCTTTTCTTTCTACCCTCAAGCAATTCCAACAATGAAAGAGTCCACAAAAATCCCCTGTGAAACGGTTATTAATATTCAGCTTGTCTCTTGAATACTAAGCAACTCTTTTCGGATGCACGGAAGCCTCTTTTTTTTTTTTTTTTTTTTAAGTGGAATAATTGTAGCCATTTTAAGTTTAGTCATGCTGCTTATTTTTGACCTCGGCTATCATCCGGTTATCTTTGAGAAGCTAAAAGGTGTTTATCTAAGTAAAGGCTATCTGCGAATCAAGCTTACATTATCATCCAGATTATGGTTTCAGATCGGTTCAATGGTTTTCCTAAAGTGGTCCAATCTCTTTGGCAACTCATTGATTATATTAGGAGATATGATTTAATCTTGTTTATCCTTGCACATAATCTCAGCATTTTATTTGTCTAGCATTTTTTTTTTGTTTAATCAGGTCATTCCTGAATCCTCATTACCACATTCAGTTGTTTTACAAGTTATGATCAGATCGCTTTAGAGAGAAATCTGACCCTGGAACTGAACTGAGGAGGAGAGCCACTTCACTGTATCAACGGCCCTGATCTCTCATCTTTTATGCTGTGGGATTCTTTTTATTCCTGTAAAAGCCAGCATCATCGAAGGTCAGATTCACAGACTGCTGTAAAAGACCGCTGTGTTGCAATGGCCACAAATCCCAACTGGACTCGAACCCGAGTGAGATAACCTTTCAGACAGAGACACTATACTGCTGGGGGATCGAAAAACATCATCAAAAGCATATAAATAGAAAATCCCTTCCCTTTTTATAAGGATTACCAATCAGAGGCATAGCATTAGATTCAGCACTCAAGCACAGTGTGTCTCGTTGTGTCCATTCCTCTCCTCTCTAGAGCAGGCTCATCTGAAGTATGTATTACAGCAGTATTTTCATGTATTTTCAAAGACAGTGGGCCTCCCTTGACATACATGATTGCACTAGTGCTGTAATCAACCAAAGAAAATCTTGGTCGACTGAAGTCCTGAAATTTCGACAAAATCGACTGGGGGTGGAAAAAAAACGTTAGATCAATTAGCTGCACAGTACTTGGTAGCCTTGTCCGCCTAAATTAATTATAAATAAACATAAACTAGTAGGTTATTGGTATATTTCGTTTTTGACCGAATTATTTTGCACTGAAATGACACTGTCGGTTCTGACAGCATTGCATCACGTGCACCTGCGCACTATCATAGCCTATGATTTCCGAAAATAGTACTATGTATGTCAACTAGTGATATCAGCACAAGAACTGTTGAGGAATATGCAACATAAGTTAGACAATTGTTTTTGTCATATGTTATAATAACTGACAGACACTATAATTTCATAGTGAAACTGAGACAAGAATAGACTATTAACTTAAAGCTTTTACTCTTAAAGAGGCTATATGCGTTTTTCTGAAATTTAAACTCGCGACTGACACCTGTGGCCAAAAACAGAACTGCTCTTCCTTTCTGCTCACTCTCGCAGCCAGGGTTGCCAGGTCTGCACAACAAAACCAGCTCAATTGCTCATCAAAACTAACCCAATCACGGCCAAAAATAGTCAAATAGCGTTCCCGGGTGTTTGAGATGGTCCTCACTGCAGAACATGAAATCCACGGGGAGGAGTCGGATCTAGATCCGACTCCTCCACCTTACATACCTAAACCTACCCAGCTCCACCCCTTATCCCTAAACCCACCCCTAAACCTACCCAGCTCCTCCCTTATCCCTAAACCCACCCCTAAACTACCCAACCCCACCCCTTAATCTGGATCCGACTCCGCCCCCGGATCTCGTGTACTGCAATGAGGTGCTACTGGAGAGTTTCCCCGATAACAATCATGTTCCAGTGAGTAAAACAATCACGTCAACCCGTGCACTACACAAACAACCCGCGGAAACAGTGCAGGCATACGGACCTGGCAACACTGCTCGCAGCGCTCGTACATGCGTGCACACTTCACAAGTCATCTGCTGCCTGCAAGGAGGTCAACATTATGTTTACAGAGGTAAGAACAGTCAAAAACATATTGTTTGAGATAAGTTTGCGAGTGTAGGCTACTTGCTGACTAGCGGTGGTGGCAGAGTGATCTGAAACGTTTAACATGAACGCGCTTGAAGTCACATCCGCAGACAGCGCGGGAAAAATCCGACCCGACAGAAAATAGGAAAAATAGGATACAGGCTTATAGGTGCACTGTGAGCGGACAAGGTGTCAGTATGATCAACAGGAGATGTTTGAGTCATAAATGGTAAAATAAAAAGGCTATTGTTACGTTTATTTTGGGGAAAAAGTTCCATATAGTCCCTTTAAACACACAAGGCACCTCCACTTTAATAACAATTCCTTCCGTGATATTATTTTTGCGTTTGGATGACAGAGGAGGCTTAACATCAGCGTGGTCTGGGTGTGTCTGGGGGATCCTACCGTCGTTGCAGCGGGTGTGTCTGCAGTTATAAAACGATTATTAGACTAAAACATTGAAATATGCCAATTCTGATATGTTCATATATCCTACTCAAAACAGAGGGGGCAACCTAACGCAGACAAGTTAGCTTACCGATTTTAGGTGATATGCCTTTTTTGTAGTCGAGCTGTGATAAGCAAACTTTGAATTCAACTTTTTTTTTTCCATTATCTGTTTTTGTAAAATGCTGCCACACTGCCGATGTCTTTGACATAGTAAAGCAGGACTGACTGTAAGTTAAACGCTCATAATTAAATAAATACTCCGCAAACCACCAGAGCAATGCCTTCTAGTACTTTCTTCAATCTGTCTTCAATGGGTTGGGCTAATCCAAAAAAACTGAAAACAAGGGAGGTGTTCTGAAGACAGACTGTTACCTGTGAAACAGGGGTGCTCTGAAAACACCACCATTAGCAATTAGCGCTTTCCACCTGATGAAATTAACACAGCAAAAAATCGACCAATCAGAATTTTGGTCGAGCCAGAACGCATCGACCAATAAATCGACTGAGATTACAGCCCTACATTGCACTGTATGAACTGTATTGTATAAACACCGATTCTTAATAAATCTGTCAAAGATATTCAGGCAAGAGAGTAGCTAATGATTTTCTTTTTCTCTTTTTTTGATTAACATTAACAGCATAGACAGGTAGGCCTATAGATGCAGAAATACTGAGCAGCAACATTCGTTTTCAGCGTGAATGCTGTAAAAAACTCACAAAACACATCTAAAATGGGAAAGAGTTTTGAGAATGAATAAATAGATTTGACTAGAAATCTGAGGTATATAAAGACTGCCGATAGCTACAGAATAGAGATCGCTGCTATTCGTACAAACAACTGGATCCAGGCAGCGAAAGATGAATTTGCAGTTATCATTTTGTCATTATACTGAATTCTGGAGTAAAATCATACTCTATATATTGTATTGTGTTATATTGTATTGACATCTCGTCAATTAAATATTTACCATCGTATATTCTGCATAATTGGGTTTTTAAATAAGTTAAATTAAAATAGTTTTAGGCCTGGACGTCATGGTAATATAAGTGATCGCCCGGATTTAAACCTACCTATATTGTATTTAAAGCATTCACAGGCAAATTTGCTATATTTATTTCCACGGCATCGAAATCAGGCACATATAAATGTCAGGAAACACAATAACTGCATGCATGGCGATATCCACGGGTCACTGGATCTTTGGTGAGTTGTAAGGAACACCATATCGAGTCCAACCTTTAGTTTAAACTGATAATCGTTCGTTTTACTCACGTTTACACAATTTCCCCTATTAAACCCAGTCATGTAGCAGCTCTTCTGCCACTCATTCAGACTGGAGGATGTTCAGGTGGGAAAGTGAGGCTGCTTTCACTTTAAGAATTTGTGCATGGATCCAATATAATGGTAATTTCGCTGTTGACTTTCACTTTAAACACAATTGGCTGTGTTTATGTGAATACTCACGAAGATGGTCATTTAGACACATAAATGTGTGTATTTAACCGTTCAAGCACAATAAGCTGGCAAATTGAACCGAATTCAGAACTCATGGGCTTCGGATGTGCACTACAGAAAGCCTCCTGTCAGAAACCGAATTCAGGTCTCTTGTAGTTTGTGCTTTTCATTACACATCATCAAGCACGTCCTGCGCTTTCTTCCTATTCATCTGTTTTTTTGCTGCTCTGTCAGATCCTGTTAAGCAGTTCTGTGCTGCATGGATGTATTTACAAACGGATAAACTATATAGAAAAACCTCTCTTGATTGTCATCGCCATTTTGCCGAGCCCTACTCTGTGCCTCCACTAACATGCTCTCGTTCCCCCTGGGGAGGCGCACCCCACACTTTAAACACACAGATGTTTGTTTGACATCTAGTCTGTATCATAGCTGTGCTTCTGTCTGTTGCAGATGGATTTTATTTTTTAAATACCCATATCATTCTCTCTAAGGGTTTTTCCACCCTTTCCTCATCAATATCAGCGATTCGGTTGGCTTTACATTTTTCGAAGCAAAGTCTTAGGCAGCTCTTTAATAATTGCAGAGTCTGTGGAGGTTTTGCATCGCTTGCTTTTACCTCTTCTAACTTCTACTGATTTCCTATTGACTTTGTACATATTCATGTGTGCAGGGAGAAGTTTGCAGAAGTGACTCAGAAGTGAACTTCTGACATGTCTTGTGGAGGTTTTTTTGGGGGTATTTTGACCCACTTTTTTGTTTTACACATCAGTCTGTTCCCTTCTGCCCTGAATTTCTCAGGCTTTACCATTGGTTCAATAGTTACCATTGATTCACACAAAGTTATATCCAGTTTAATCAAGAATGTACTGGTCTTTTTGTGCCAGTTCCTGACAGGTCCCTCTATGACCTACAAAAGGGTTGAGCCATCATCCGGAAACAACTGGAGCCCTGTTGCAACTGGATAAGCATATGAGAGGAGGCTCTCCATAAGGGCTTTTGCACCGGAGGAACATTTGCATTGTTCTTATAACTATTGGCAGAAGTACCAGCTTTTTTGGCGTGTTTGCACCACAGGAACTGGGAACGAATTTAGTTACAGAATAGTTTACTTCAGAGTAGGGTCTTAACTTAGCACAATAAGAACTATTAGTGATGTAACTGTACGTTGATCGGCCGAACGCATGCCATGAAACACCGGCAGACACCATTCTTTAAAAGGCATGTAAATGGCTTCTACTTGCATAAACTAACTCCACAAACATGGAAAACCGCGTATGCCACGTTGTTTTCTCAGCCTGTGATATGCAGAACTGTTAGTTGTCTAGGAGATTTCATCTCTTAGCCTTGCTTTTTGCTCTTTCAATCACACTGACTTCAATAACTTGTACGTCTACATTCCAGGCCCTATCATACACCTGGTGCAATGCAGTGCTAGGCGGACGCAAGTGTTTCTTGCTAGTTTCAGCCCGACGCAGTTATCATTTTCACGTCCTGTGCCACGTTTAAATAGCAAATGCATTTGCACCCATTTTGGGTGCTATTTTGTGGAAACTGAAATGGACTGCGTCATTGACCAACAAAAACCTTGTCTAAAGTCAATGGCGCAGCATTTTTTATTTTTTTTATTTAAAGGGGCGCAATAGTAATGTGCGGGTGCACAATGCACGTACATTCTACTTATTACACACAGAGGGAGGCGCAGAAGCACACAAACTAGCCAAACATTAAAACTAAAAGGATTACATTGTAAAAGATTATTATTGTGAACATTAAGATATGGTGAAATCTGGCTCGTCCTCTAGATGCTCTGCTAGCGCACTTTAACCTCTCCTTCCTTTCTGGAGAAGCGTTCAGTCCTTTCCACTTGCAAAATCCGCCATGTAAATGGAAAATCCTCCATGGTGCGAGTGCAACTGGCTTTTAAAGGGAACGGGAGATGAGACTCTGGTTGGTTTTTCACGTTACGACCCAAAACAAACCCATTACTCATTAAGAGAATAAGGACAACCCTTGTAGACCATGCGCCGCACACACTGACCATTTCTCCTGTTGTTAAAGGGTAACTAAACCCCTGTAATAAAGCCTTACAGATCATTAACTAAAAAAAAATGTTTTAGGGTTTAGTTACCCTTTAAATTAGCAAAAGTGGATTCAGACACGCCCTAAGTGTGCGTGCGCCGTGCACTTTAGACCATGCGCTTAGATTGTTAAAATAGGGCCCTCCATCTCTGTTATTACGAAACCACAAAAACAGCTCTGATCACGCAGTCCTCCATCATCCAGTTGTTGATGTTGTTAAATGGCGTTGCTGTTGGCATCTTGCGTCACTTTAGAGATTCCATATTGGTGTTGTGAATGCAACCAGGAAAAATGGGTTCCTATAGCTATATAACGATAGTTCTTATAACTACCGGGTGCAAAAGCCCCTCATAACACCCCTAACCACCCCTAGATATCTGCGATTTATCTTGCCCTGAACCGGATATTTACCAATGTGATGCAAGATATGTCTCTGCTGCGCCACCTGTGCACCATTATGAAATTGTTTTGATAACGTATGATAGCACTTTCATATGCTAAGCAATAAGTGGATCATTATTGTTTGGTTGCCCAGAGACACAAATAATTCACCTCATAAACCGTCAGACGAGACCGCAGATGCCTTGCTGTGGTCAGGCTGTTTAACATCAAATGACAAACTCTAAATGAGAATTGCGGTTTGGTTTCATACCACAGGTGCCAGATTGCATATAATATCTGAAATATTGATGTAATATAATGTAAACTGTTCCAGCTAAACTGCTGTTTGTTTGAGTTCATTTTGTTTTTTTATTTCAAGTGTTGTAAAAGTTGTTCTCAAACTTTTGAGGCCTATTATCACCTTTTTACAAATTGGCACTCTGCACCAACAAGAGAACATTACATACACAATATAAAACATGGGCTATGCATGAGCTTTAGGTGCACAAAGATATATTGCAATTAGAATGAGAAATTTGAAATTAAACATAAATAAAAAATGTAAGTATTTTTATTGTTTTCATATATTTTTTAATTTATTATGTTGTTTTTAATATATGTGACCCGTGCTGGCAAATTGAGTCGGAATGTACAAATTATGTTAATTTTTGTCGAATTTGAGGTTTTCACAAAAAATGTGTTAATTTAAGTCCTCATCTAGCGATCTCAGTGCTCCAAATAGCAATTAAACATCTAAAAGTATCTTTATTTGTATGTTTTCTGAGAAGAGAGTACCTTTCCTTTGTCCATGAAAAATGCTGTTTTCTCTGCTCGCTTCTTGACAACTGGCACTTTCCCTCAGCACAAGTTTGGTATCGGTATAAAACGCGGCATTCCAACTTTTTGAATATTCATATTGAATACTCGATGGCAATCTGAACCAATGAAACATGATTTTCAAACTCATGCTGATGTAAACAAAACAATCTTACTCAAGCTGACTGAGACATCTGAAGCGTGCACACAAAGACAGAGCGCGATCCCGATATATGCACAGAATTACAGTATTTCAAAATATCTGTCTTGGCGAGTATTCACGCAAACATTATCTTTTGTCTTAAGTTAACTTTGGTTAACTGTTGGGGAAAATCATCTGATGTGTAACATTTATATTAGATCCGTACACTACAGTAGCCTGTCAGAATATACGCTGATTTCACACAACCGCCATTTTGAAATCAAAAGCGAGGCTCCGGTGGGAAGAAAACCGGAAGTGTCGCCTTTAATCATAGAAGAGTCGCGAATGCCATGGTGTATTGTTGTGTTTAATGTCGAAATGAGTTATTCTAAAACTGTACATACATTTCTTACATACTTTAGACTACATACAGTGAAATTCTAGTGGTGTCAACAATAATCGATTCGGCAATGCATCGCAATGCGGGAAATGCACAATTCAGCATCGATGCGGCAAAGTGCCATAATCGATTATTTCACTGTTTATTTTCTGGCCTTGGACAATAAAGTTTTGAAGTTTCAATTACTTCCGGGCGCATAATAACAACAATAAAGATGGCTGAGGTGGAGGGAGATGACCGCGTTTGAAAATGCCATATTCAATACCCTGTACCAATCAATTTTATTTAATTTAATGACATTGATGTCAAAGATACAGGACTTATAATAGCAGCCAATACAATCTGTTGTTCAATATGCTTGTATTGTCTCATGACTGATGAAAAATGTGCCTTGTTGTGTGCAGTAGAATTTTGATGCATCGCAATGCATCGCAGAATCGAATTGAATTGAATCGTTACCTGGTGAATCGTAATCGAATCGAATTGTGAGGGCAGTGCCAATGCACACCCCTATGAAATTCATTTATAAATATTTTTTTTTTTTTAAATACATAATTCAGAAAGTAAAAAAAGAAGCAGGAACGAAATATATACATATCCTATATTGGATGTTAACATCCAGTAGTGTAAATTGCGGCAGCAGCTTCAGGTTGGTAGTCCAATTGCATTGGTGTTTATCTTTACTTCCGGGGTTCTTCCCACCGGAGCCTCGCTTTCGATTTCAAAATGGCGGCTGCGTGAAAGGCCGTCTGTTTCATTAATGTTAAAGCTGCCGTCTGCAACATTTTTTTTTTTATCATATTCAGTGAAATCGACACTATAATCCGACAGAACAACATAAAGTGGTTTTAGAAAAAAAAAACAAGCTGCTAACTCCTGGAGCTTGTTATTTGTTTTGCAAAAATCCACCGCTCCCGAATCATCGGGTCCAATCAGCGCAGGGGGGTGTGAGATCTGACTGTCAATCACAGATCGGGCACACGCCACCCCTCATGCACGTTACAATCACATGCACACGCCTGAAGTTCACGCAGTAACGAAGAGTGATGGCGGAAAATCAAGTAAGCTCATTTAGAGTATAAATGACGTTAGAAATTGCAATCTATCGGTAGATTAGCCAGGGCAGCATACCTCCAAATACTCCATGGTGTTGATGGATGCTGATGAGACGGGCGCGTTCACTGAAAATCTAGTGCACACGCACTGACGTGCACGAACTCGGTGGGAGGGTGTTCGTTGATAGTGGGGGAGGGGCATGAGAGTTGTAAACATTCAAAATGTTGCCTAAGTCCACTCAATCTGCCAGACTTGCCGACTGCAGCTTTAATCAAACAATTGTGGTGTCATGGAAAAAAGTTGAATATATATATATATATTTTTTTTTTTTCTATAGATATTTATTTTTGCCTTTGTGTGTGACAAATTTGGTGTTATTAACAGGAATTTTAAGGTATGGTTTAGGTGATTTTGCTTTGAAACCTTCAGAAACTCGCGCTTGACAGGAGTAGCTCAGTCATCATTTTTGAAAATTGCTCATTTCTTTTACTCGTTTTGCCATAAATAATATACTGTACAAGTGAAAACTGAAAATATATGATTAAATACTGTAAATATCCAGGGTTGTGCTGTGTTTCACCTGTCTGAGAACCACGGGTATAAAATATATTTAATATTGTATTGTTAGAGATGTAATAATGGGATAAGTATTCTTGACTGCAGATAAATATGATGAAAGTATAACACCAAAGAGGTTTTTTCTATTGAAACATTACATTTGTATCTATTTATTTTATTTGAAGATACTGTCTGGAGCATCCTCTCTTTATTGCTCTGTATCCTGTGAGTGATGTTTTGTTCATGTAACGTGCATTAGAGTACCCCTTTACCCAGAAGTCACGGTTTCTCAGATCTGCAGAAAATATCTGCACTCAGATTTCACCCTCCTCTGGGAGCTTGTTTGTATCTTTGCTCAATCCCAGCAGAGCTTTATCAGCTCTGTTGTATTGTTTCATTTCTTTGTATTTGGTGTGTGAGGGTGAAGTGTGTTTGTAGTACACACATTTCCCCCCTCCTATTTTTACAGTCTGCAGTTCAAGGTGAGCCAGTCGCATTGTTTTTACGAGCTTAAATATTCACCTCTTTTGTTTTTCTGTGCTTTATTCCCACAGAATGCCGAAATATCTGTCTTTGAAGTGAACATCCGTTTTGTCGGAGGCCTGCTGTCCGCCTATTATCTCTCAGGCAAAGAGGTATGTAAACCTTGAGTGTACAGATGTTTTTTTCTTCATGTTTTACCAGACTGAATGTGTGTTTATGGCCAAAGGATTTGATAGCAAGCTGGCTAATTGACACGCTGCCTGAAGGAAGCTTGAATCCCGTAGCTGGCATTTGTTCTTGACTCCTACGCATTTAAAGACACAGATTTCCTAAATCTGTGTATGCAACTGTTGGAAATCAGTGACATTTATAGTTGGCAGGGCACAATAGACCACTCAGGAGAGCCACAGGGGCCTTAGGTCTGTCTTCTCCCGGTGGTCCGGCTGTTTCCCTGGTCGTTGAGCCAAGTCAAACAAACACACACACACACACACACACACTCCGCCATCCCACTTAGAGCTCATTTGGAGATCCCTGTATATCCAGGAAGCTCTGTGCCCACTCTGATAAATTGAAAGCCTTTTTGAAACCAAAAAGATGTTGGACTCTCAAGCGTGACCTGAAGTACACACACAAAGCCCATTTCAAAGCCTTCATTGAATCAGGCTAATGCAGAACTTTGCTCATATTTCCGTTCTCCTCTCCTGTAAATTAGATTTTCCTAGTAACGTCTGGCAGAACGTGAAGGATCTGATTCAAATCATAAGAGTGGCATTTTCGGCTGATACTCAGGGCTTTCTCATTGCGGCCCACAGCAAATGTGCTCTCAGTGATAGTATAAGCTTTCATTTGTGCAGTGCAGAACAGAGCTTTGTCCGGAGGGGGAATGGATCATTGTGTGAGCTTCATCAGGCCTGTACTTGTGTGGTTTTGTTGATGTAAGGCAGACCCTTCAGCAGAACAGCCGTCTCTCATCTACAGACTGACTCTAGCACTGAATAACTGTAGTGTTGCTGAAGGAAGTTGAATTTAATTTTTCTTCAGGATGAATGACTTGACAGACTGGTGTTTGTATGATGTTAAACAGTGTTTTTTGTATTTAAAGGGTTAGTTCACCCAAAAATGATAATTCTGTCAGTATTTACTCACCCTCATGTTGTTCCAAATCTCTGTGTGTTTATTTGTTCTGCTGAACACAAAGAAAGATATTTGGAAGAATGTTTAAATATTTATAATAGTTATAAAATACATACTATGGTAGTCAATGGGGAATGAGATCTGTGTGATTAAAACATTCTTCCAAATATCTTCCTTTGTGTTCAGCAGAACAAATAAACACATAGAGGTTTGGAACAACATGAGGGAGAGTGAATACTGACAGAATTTTCATTTTTGGGTGAACTAACCCTTTAATGCTTCACTAATTTTTTAAAGAGCAGAATACACTACCGTTCAAAATTTAGAAATAAAAAAATAGCAATACTTTTATTTTGCAAGGATGCATTGAATTGATCAAAAGTGACAGTAAAAACCAATTTTCAGATTTCAGTTTCAAATGCCTGTTGTTTAACTTTCTATTCATCAAAAGAACACTAAAAAAAGCTAATTCCTTCATCAGTATTTGTATATAATGGTAAATTGTAGGGGCATAGCCATCATTTTACAAGTGAGGGAGACAGAAATGTCAAGTGTAATGCCAGTTTTTTAATCTTATCTTTGATTTATTACCCAAATAAAACCTGTAAATTAGACAAAGACACTGCTGAAAAATAAACAATAATTTGCATTCTATATTGTTTTGTATATTCCTTGAGAAAATTGTATAATTGGTTTATGTACTACAAACACTTGTGCTTTAAGTCATCACGGCTTTTTATACTTTGTAAAAATGATAGCAGAAATAATGATGTGAATTAGCACTACATTATTCATTATAATATTGATACTTTATTATGAAAAAACCCTGAGATGGCTTGAATAACACACATGAACCATATATTGCGATTGTCTTCACATTTCATTAAAATGTGTTCAGTGGTCTTTTTATTCAGCTACAGCAATAGCTGGATGCCTTTGTCCAAATAAGTTATTACTTCTATGAATCTGTTTTGGACGTTCTGCGAGAGAGTACCTTCTAGCATCGCCTCAGTTTGTATAAGAATAAAAGCATCAGGTCATGCATAGACTACCTTGTCTCTTTAAATTCAAATCTAGATTTATCAGGGTATCCGCGGGGTCTTGAAAAGTATTAAAAGGTGATAAATCAATTTTGGGAAAATTAAGATCCTTAAAAAGTATTAAAAAGTCTTATCACGGGTTTATAAAGTCTTGAATTTTGAAAGTATTTTTTCTGAATTAGCTGTCCAACAGTTTGAGTCCCAAAAACATCGTAAAAGTGTGTGAATTTAGTCATTTTTATTAATAAACGAACAGGTACAAAAAACTAGGCTATTTTGGGTGCGTTCGTAAATTGCCTCTCTGTCATGTCAATCACTGTACTGTACTGATTGCCTACACCAAACACTGATCCCTAAACCTACCCGTCACTGTAACCTAAACCAATGAAATCGGTTGCAGGGCGGGATTTTCCCAGGGCGGGAAAAAAAAATCACGTGTATTACAACGCACCGAAATGTTTTAAGAGAAGGTTGGTGATTTACTATCCCAGCCTATTTGATTTTTTTGTATCAGAGTGGTCTATAGTCTTTATCACAAACTAAAACTGTTAAGTTAAAAGTATCACTAATGTAAATGGTTACAGCTTGAAGTGGCGGTGAGGTATTAAAAAATATTGAGAAGGTCTTGAAAAAGTCTTGAAAAGGTATTAAAATTAACTTCAAGATTCCTGCATATACCCTGTTTATTCACATTGGCCCATGAAAACCTCTAAGTGAACGCACTTGCCCCCTAAAACTGTAACAGGGATGGATTTACGCCCCTGCTTAGGCTATTCTACGTCCATGGTCAATTTTGGTTATAAACATGCAGTAGTTCTTATTCAATAATTAAGAAATTTGAAATAATTTCATAAACTATTTTGAAGTCATTTTTATTTTATTTAATTGTAATGACGTTGTATTATTTACTGTTGGAACATTTTTTTGGAACTTAATCTAAGATAAAATCATTTATAACAAATGAATAAGTCTGGAATATTGCATTTCATTATTGCTCTCAAATAATAAAACCCTATAGCACAGTCTCTACAGTTGAAACATTACACCGCCACACCACCCAGCCCTACTGTGACCCTATTCATTTAATGAGACATGACCTCTTGTCATCACGCACTGAGGTTCAGATGTCGTATGTTGGGTTACAAAAGATGGGTGTGTCGAAATAAAATGCTCCCTGTTTATAGTTCTTTGTCAAACATCGTTTCAGATAACAGTGGATGTCTCCGCTATCTCTCTTGTTGTGAATAGTCTGATACAGTGATATAAATCTTTGAACACTACATTATTATTCTCTCAGCAAGACGCAAGCTTGTTTCATCCCTATGTATTGACTAGAGAAGGATGGCATATGAAGCGGTTGAATACAAAGTGGCCAGCACACAGTCCAGGATTCAAGCACAGCTCTGATGAAAGTCCTTCAGAGTCGTAATCTCAGACACTCAGGATAATGAGACGCCCTCCTGCCTTTCCTTCATAATAATGTGTGCCCTGAACTGAGAAATGTTGATTAGAGGAGAGAGCCTTCAGGTAGCCGCTCACATTGTTAAACCACAGCAAGAGATCTTAGTAAATGTGTCTAGGCTTTAAATTCTGACTGGGCTTTGGAAAATGTAATCTTTTGGAGACCAAAGCCATTATAGGATTCTTCTAACACCGCATGACTAAATCATCACTGGAGGAGGATGATTACATCATCGCCATTGCGAAGACGTTTAGCTTTTCTTGGGAGGCATCAGATCGATATAGTTTCCGCGTTCTGCCAGGCAACATGGCCCGTTTCTCATCACCCTTTTGAATGTACGCACGCATATAACATAAAGATTCTAAATGGGTTTGGGTTGGTGGACGTGGTGCTAAAATTGAAAAGCGGTGTGATTTCTTCTCAAGCTAGTGACGGCTCCAGCGCCTTGGCTTACACTCAAAGCAAGTCTCCGCTCTTTGATGAATTTTTTATCGTCTTGAGAGACAGCCTTCATGCAAATATCGCACATGCTCCCCAGAACGGGCGAAGCGAATGGCCGCATTCATAGAGGGCTTCACAAGCTAATGTTGTTTGCTGTGATTTAGTCGTGCTGTGGGTTTCCTCTCCTGAACGATGAGAGGATTAATCTCTGGCTGATTTATTCGTGCATTATTTACGCCCGGATGGTTTTCCGTCATTGACGTGAGCAGCCTGGGACAGAGCCACCTGTCAGAACACAGCACTTAACTCCTTAATGGATCACATATCGATTTTCATCTTTTTTCCTCTTTTTTTTTCTTGTTCTATAATTCATTTTACATAACCCCTGGCAAGTCCCATCTGTGGTGCAGATTTTTCTATACCTTGACAGAGATCAATGGATGTACAAATACTTATTTTCAGTCCAGCTTTATTACAGCTCATGCATTTTGTATGTTAAAAAAAAAAAACATGAACATGTATGTCCAGGGCAGACTGCTCTTTTCCATACAGTGAAAGTAAAACAATTTATTAAAATCGTCTAGTTGTATAAATACACTGCTCTATTGTGAATCTGTGGAAACGACAAAAAATGATATATTATTATACAGGTAAGACAAGTAATGTGGCGGTCAATTTGTAAAGTAAGGCTATGCACCTGCGCACATACACATTCAAACGCGCATATCTATAGACTAAACACGTTATATGCATGTGCACTGTTTTCACAGATTCACGTTTTTGAAGTTTACATATAGATGATAAAGTTTTTAAAAAAAATTCAAAACTTGCACCCTGGAACCTATTTCAAAGTTTGCTTTCTCGAGCCACCAAAAAAACGTTGTCTTGTAAATGAACGGCCGGAGCAAGTTGGAGGTTTTCTGTTTTCGGTTAGAACGGTGTTGTGTAAGCGGCCCCTAAGTTAATAACTAATGATTTTGATGGAAGTGAATCAATCAAAAGCCTACATTAGCCGGACAATAACTTTATTCTAGAGCCGCTGTAAAGCCAAAACAATCCCTGTTATTTGAATGTCTTATTATCACTGTAAAGCTGCTTTGAAATAATCTATATTGTGAAGGTGACTTGACTTGACTCTATTAATTAATTTAATTAATATAAATTTGCATAATTTATTTGATCCAACTTTTGTGGTGATTGGATTGTGCCATTTGTGAATTGGTGATTTCGGTGCACTAGTGCAGCTTCTAACACATTTCAGTTGCACTCGGGGGAATAATGGTTGGAGCCTGGGCTTTGACATGGATACACTGATCTGAGGGACAAAAATGAGGCATGCTGTGATGGATCTGCCATGATCCTTAGCAAATCAAAACTAAAAAATTAGTCCATCGCCACAAAACAGGGAGTAAAGTGGTCTTCAATTGTCATAGTCTTATTAAATCTTGCTTACGCAAGATAAAAAGTGATCAAGTCTCATTTGAGAGAAAAAAGGCAAAAAATTGTAACAGATAAAAATAAGAGCCAAAAATTGTATTCCAGTCAGGTTACATCACAGGAAATATCCAGTATTCAAAAAGGACATAATTGGGCTTCTCAAACTGACAGAGGACAAAATTCAACACCAGCTTTCCCAGGGTACAAGAAGTAACAACTCTCTCTAGACAAAACATACACTGAATTTATAAGAGGTGGCCAGCACCAAAAACAAAAAAAAGGGGGAAACAAAACCAAATTTTCACAACAATAACACAAACCCTGGAATGAACAATACATATAACTAAATTTAGAGCCATGGATAAATTTTAGTCAATGCAAAAGAATTGTATTAAACAAACATCACATTGATCAAGACATCACATTTTCCTATGTCCCCTCTATACATCAAAGTTGGTACAGTCTCATTTCTTTTCGAATTCCCATAAAACAGATCAACTTCCTGTTTGAATCTCTGTCACTACGCTGGTCCAATCCCACAACACACCAGGTACTCATAATTACAAACGAACGTACAAATGAACGTACAATTTGAGCTATGTTTTTATAAATCACAATTTGAGCTGTTTTTATAAATCACAATTTAGCCTAACCCTAACCCAAATAACTAAGCCTGTGCACTGACTCAGTACAATGACACATAAAGATCTTAAACCAAACCAATATAGTAATGTCCTTTTATTTATTGATCAAATGCAAATAGGAATATATATAAAAAGTCTGTGGCTTAAATTCTGGCCATCGCACATGCGTAGGTGCTTTTATTGGTTGCGTGTTTACACTAAAACCATGTGACTAAGCCCTACTACCTCATTTTAGTTGCCATGCAAGTTCCAAACAATGGCGATCTGATAAAAGCCGCTTAAGCAACATAATTACATGAACTCTGAAGCATTCTCTTGAGCTCTGCAGACAAGGCTGGAGTAATGATCATAACATCGGTTTCATCATAACTGCTGTCCAGACCTTCGTTCACACTGTCAGTCTCACTGCAGTATATTCTTTCTGGAAGGATTTGGGATAGGAACTCGGGTATTTCTCTGAGACTCAAACATATTACAGCTTATTAGCAGTCCATGGGCCGATTATTTTTCCTGACTGATAAAAATGCATTTGACTTGTTTACAGTAGGCTGAGGAAATTAATCATCCTCACTCAGTCCACAGTCGTTTGTTTCTGTCAGGAGACATCTTTACTGTAAATACATGCGCCATTCTTTTGTAGTTCATTAAACAATACTGAATCCGCCGCATGCATCTTTAATGCCGGCATGCTGCGCTGAGCGACACGGCTATTGTGTACCGTTCTCATAATGCAAACGCCATTCTTCCCGACAACAAAGAGCTCTCTATGAGTTGTTTAATGCGCCATTTTCAATTACACTAATTTGCCCATTTCTTGCTTTCAGATTGTTCTCGGCACCGTTTTTTTTTACCGTGATGGAAGTCGTATGCCGATTAACACCGCCTGTTGCCAGCTGTGCTGAGCCGCCACAACAATTTCCCTGCAATGAGCAGAGAAATGAAGCTTTAGAGAGCATCACATAAAGCAACATTACTTAGCTGTAAATGCATAATTTTTCTCTTATTCTGAGGTAAATGACTTGTTTTCGCCTCATTCCTGTGAATACCCCAGACGCTCGGTGCACCTGTTATTAGCAAGAGATCTTCCCTCCACTGATAGAGCATGACAAGCAATTTCCTTCGTGCAATATGGGGCCCTTCAACACGGGGCCTCATGTTGGCTTACAAAACAAGTGAGCTTCCAGTCGGGACCAGTCAGTGTAAACTGCGAAAGTTATTCTGTGCATACCTTAGCCCAGAATAAACACAGAACCTCAGTGCAAAAAATCTTTAAAGTCTTTCTTTTGAAACTCTCAAGTTTGTGAAGTCTTCGGATGGCAGCCCGTGGCCCCAGCATGCCTCTCACATTAACCTCTGAAACGTAAGTGCAGGTGGTAAGTGGCGATAAGTGCAGGTTTAGGTCTGTGATCTCGATCCATCTCTCGTTGGGCTTCTTTCACAGGGGTACGTTAAATGTAAAAGTGCAAAAAGCTCAGGCTGTCACTTATTTATCTCTAGGTTTCAGCACTTCCGTCTCAAACTTAGCTCCACTAGATCTCTCACCGTCCCGTCATGCACCACTCTTCTTTTTTAGTACATCCAGTAAAATCCACCAGTCTCAAATGTTCTTTGTACTTTCTTGAAACCATACACGCACCCGGCTAACACCTAGACTTGATTGACATGATGAATAAAAGGTGTATTATGTTGTTCAAAAACCTGTTTTTCCAGTCATGTATTTAGAGATGGCTCGCACCTTTTTGACCTGCATCCTCTTATTTTATTTTATTTTTTTACTTTATTTTATATATTTTTGTGTATGGGTATAGTGTATATAGGCCTATTCTTTTATTAATTCATAACACTTCTCTACAGCTCAATTTATATTTTATATTTTTTGTTTGTTTCATTTCTTATTTCTTATATTTTATTTAGATATTTTCTTATTTGTTTTGTATATTTTATTTTAATATCTGACAAGCGTGTGTAGTAGTGCTTTTGGAAATGTAGTCTCTAAAGAAACTCTTCCATCTAGACTTTAAACTGACCCAGCTCTTATAGATCTTAATCATTCCTGTCCATCAAGAGCTTCTTCTGGTGTGTCAGTCCCTGCATCTTCATATCCCGTCACGTGTCTTCAGCGTGTGTTTGTTGATTTGTGATGATGGCAGAAGAGTGTGTATTGTTATCCTTAGCAGTTCACACTCTTCTGCCATAATCACAAATCACAGGCAGAGTGCCACTTGAGACTTGAGGTTTAATCAGGTAATGACCAGGTACGTCTGAGTTTTTCACCCACTTAATGGCCTGTTTGTGTTGTTAATGTTGTGAGCTTGGTTGAGCAGTTAATCAGTGTTATAGCAGATGCTGGTGTTCTTTAGCATACCCAGCCAATTAAATTTATTTTTTTGTAAATTTGCACGGATGACTCACTGCTCCCCTCTCTCATGGCCTTCTGGTTCCCATTGGACCAGCCTTTCCTACTATTAAAAGCAAGGCCAATTTATCTCCCGTCCCCAGAGTTACTTCCTTCAAATTCAGCTCAGTGTTTTCACATTTCAGAAATGTAAAACGGCGGCCATACTTAAAGAATATGACATTTCTTTCAACATTACAGAGTGCTGGGAACACATTAGACCCTATCTATTTGACAAGAATGGTCTATTTTTTATGAATTATGCTGTTCAGAACAGGCCTGGCAGAGAGAGAAGGCAAGAGAAGAAAGGAAAGGCAGATGTCTCAGGAGGAAGCTGCACTCAGGCGTTGTTTCTATTCGTCTTTGGTACATTTGCAGGGCTATCAGCACTGAGAGACGAGCTGCAGAACACAAGATGAAGAAAAGCCTTCACTGGACTTTATCAGATTCTAGTCTCATCGTGTTTCCATAGGCGACAGTTTGTCAGCCGTGGGAATTCCTAATTGGCTTTTCTGTCATTGTTAATTAGCATTGATTAGATTTTGTTTTGTTTTTTCTACATTTTTACTAGCTAGCCTAATATCGAAACACTGCCGATTGATTTGTTATGCCATAATATTTCTTCCACACATTTTAGAGACAAGAGTCCTGGTGATTTTTTTTTTTTTTATTATTTGAAGAATATTTTATAGCTAAAATATCTGTTAAGACGAGACATGTGGTTCTGATGGCAAATTTACAACCATACAATTCAGGGCTGATTAACCTGTTATTGTACAGTGTGCTAAATATAGGCTTGCTTCAGGGAAAGACTTCATACACAGTAATCACAGGAAAACTTTATTGACTGATTCTAGAGAAAGTAAACGAGTTAGTTTTGGTGAGGGGAAATGAAGGCCCACTTCATTTGGATGCTCAAAATATTCCAAGCGTTTTATATGAAGTAACATTCCTTCGTTTACCCTTTCCACAAATGGCTTGTCCGTCAAGCCACTTGACCTCTGAGTCTTCACGTTGATAAGGGCAAAATTTGCATTGGCAAATCTGCTTTCGCATCTAACCCCTTCAGTTTTCATACGAGAAATGGCCAGCTTAGACTAGTAAATGTCTCATTCCTATTGAGTAAATTGGTTAAGTTATAGTAATTTGGTCCTGTATTTCAGATTTTCTCTACTACACATTTATCTCCAGTGCTTATTGTGACGTAGTATTGTGTTTTGCAGCATTGGGGTTTAAGGTCAGGCCATAATGCTGGGACAGACCATTGGAGGGATCAGACTCATTTCAACCCTCACAGTTGAGCTGGACGGAGCTCAAACAAGCTTTGCTAAGCTTCAATTTCACACTTTATCACCAGCAACACAAATGCAATCAGAAATAAGTGGCCACTTGCTGGTTTTATTGAATTCTTTTCCATCGGTTGATGTTTTTGAGGTTAGTTTTTCAAGATGTTTTGAACACTGCATATATTCTGATTGCTTTTTTTAATATTCCCTGACTCTTCCAACCTGTTGCCATGCGAGATCGCTCTCAAAGACCCGGCTCTGCAGGTGTCCGTCTGGAGAGGTTGCAAGGTGAAGAGGTTTGCATTCAGAGTGTTTGGCCTGACTCTCCTCGCTCAGCAGGTGTCTGATTGGACATGAGCCGGCGCTCATTGAAGCGGAGAAGTGAACCGTTCACAGTTGGCCAAAGCTCTAATTCGAACATGTCGAATCCGGTCCTCCGGCTTTATTGTTTTTGTCTGCCTCTTATCGCATTTTATTCATGATCCACTGCTTAGATTTGCCCCCTCAGGCTTGGCACTGCTGTCAGGGTGTTTGTTTTGGCGAGAAAAACGGAGTTTCATCACAGCAATGCCGATCCTTCCCAGACATGTTCAACAAGGCAAGTCTTAACAGGCATCTGTGTCTGACCATTACTGTCATGCCTTGCAGTGTCAACTTTCCATCTCTAAACAACAAAACCTCTAATTTACGTCAAAAATGCGATCTTAAAACACAGACACTAGACAGACACATCCAGCTCTGCTTCCTGTCTCCATTCAGGCATTTTATGCTGCGTTAGCTCTGGTCATTTAGTTCTGAACTAACATAATTGGATTACCGAGCCCAGGCCATTTAGAAGCCACTTGCATAATCTCAAGCGTTAATAGGCCGTAGTATTTTCAGATGCAGCATGCTGTATTTAGGTTAAGCATGATTACTGTTGCAATCTGTTTGTTACAAGCACTTGGAGCTAAACCTCAGTTTTTCTGTGAAATCTTGCGCATTACTTTGTATTCCTTCCTTTTGCCAGGAACGCAGCCCAGCGTATTTTTCTCACTCGACTTTTCGCACCACGGGATGCCCTGACAGGGCGAAAATTGGTTTATGTGAAAGGGGTCACACATCGGTGGAAGTTTTGGAGGATTATCACAGCTTGATCAGGTTTAAGAACCAGATCTTTATAGGTTTGTTGGCAGGTCCTGTAGCTCAGTTACCAGTTGGACGTCTGAACGCCTTCACAGGCTACTGACTTCAGACATGGATTTTTGATCCCTTATGTAATTCTTCACTTTAATGTCAGCTTGTGTTTATTCCCCCCATAAGCTTTTGCATTATTTTCCTTGGCAAATGTTTTGTTTGAATAACCAAGTGAGGCTGTTTTGTTTGTTACAGTTCATCGGCTGCTATAGTTTTAGGTACATGCCACTTGAGCAAGTAAAAGGCACTCCAGCCATTGAGCCACAGCTCAGATTTCTTGCATTGGCCAGTGTTTTTAGAAAAGTACATTGAGTGAGGATGTAGTTATATACTACTGTTCAAAAATGTGAGGTCAGTAAGATTTCTTTTTTTTTAAAAGTAATTTTATGCTTTTGTTTTAAAACTAAATAAAAATAAAGCCAACTCTGGTCAGTTTTGATATGTCAGTGACAGTTTGTTAGTCTTTCTTTTGTCTCTGTGAAAGCTTACCAATATTCATAAGTCCTGGTCTATGGGACGAAACATAACCATCCTTGGGAAAACCCCTTCATATTTTGTTTTTATTGTTTGTCATGACAAGCTCATGAATTAAACTCTGCACTCAGCTTGAATGATATTGTCAGATACCTCAACAAATGATGTGATTATTTACATCTTACAGTAAAAGCGTAATGTAGGTTGTTTTTTTTTCTCAGGAAGTGACTGAAATTGTTCTAAAGTGTATCCACTTGGACACACTGACACAACATAAGCTGGCGTGATATTTCATCGGCTGATGTTTGAGGGAATCACTCTGCTCCAGTTCCCTCATTTCCTTTGGCTGTTGTGGGTTCTTTAAAGGTTAAAGTCTTCGCTGTAACACACTAGCGAGAGTTTCTGCTTGACGACAGGTTTTATTTTGCTGCTCTCATTTAGAGCTGAATGCAATGGCAGCCTTTTCTGTTCGTTGTCTGCCTCTCCAGAAAGGTCACCAACTTGCATCACCAGATTTAGCATGGCTCCCGTCTTCATTTTGAATGCGATATTATTATAAGACAATAAATCAGGGAGCGTTGCAGTTTGAGTTTTGATTTTCATCAACCTGTTTTGAACACTGAAGTGCAAAGTTGTACAAACTATTCTGAATTACAGCACAGCAAATTGTATTTTGGAGGCTACAATCTGATTTGTATTGCGCTAAATGGGCCATGTCCAACAGAAACATTGCGGTTTTATTTTGAAAATAAAGCGAAATTGAAAATAATTGTCAAAAGCTGAAGTCATTGTTGGATGATTCACAAACAAATGATTCTTTTGAGCCAAACCTTTTATAAATCAGTCACACAGACTCAAGAACTCCAGATTTATCTGTTTGAATTGACCTTCTTTCACACATTTATCTTGTCCAGACAGAAGAAATAGAGAGAGGAAAATGAAAATGTGTCTTTTCACCGAGTGTTTTGACAGGTGTGTGTAAAGCAGCCCTTCCTTTCTTCCTGTCCCTGAGTGCCTCCTTCTATCTGATCTTGGTGGTTTCAGACCACTTTATCGTCTGGTAAGAATGATCTAAGTGTGCCTTTTTGGCAGCCTTTGGGTAAAGGTCAGCACATGAAGGACTTGATGGTATCTTTCATTCGGTTGTGATTATGTGCTTTATCTTTAACAGGTAATACTTGATGCAGGTAACCATTAAAAAGTTTGGGGTCGTTATGATTTTTTTTAAAGGTTTATATATATTATACAGTATAGAATAAAGTCTCTTATTCTCTCCAAGGCTGCATTTATTTGATAAAAAAATAAATAAAAACAGTAATATTGTGAAATATTTCAAATAAATGTTTTCTATATTTTAATATATTTTGAAATATTATTTATTCTTGTGATGGCAAAGCTGAATTTATCATAATTCGACTTTTAATTTTTTATTAATTTTTATTTTAACATTAATTTAGATTAATTTCATCCAGCAAATACATAAGCAAGTGTTCAGTAATGGTCATCTTGCAGTCAGACAGCCTCGAGGTGGACGCCGAACTCAGTTTGCAGTGCGTATGTGTTGCATATTATTTTCTGTGCCCATGTTAACAGGTTAGAGCATTCATACAACACACGGATGTGATCCGGGAATGCATTCTGAGCGGTGCGTTTCCACATTTTTGCTCTACTGCGTACGCTGAATTAAAGTGACAGCGCATTGTTTGCACAAAAATAAACATGGATTGACTCGAAAATGTAGTAATTTCACCATAAATGCATATATAAATAATTCTACTGTTTCAGAGTCAACATATGGCTTTTGCCCAGGGTAAAGCAAGGACAACCACAGCTTACATCACATATAGATAAGCAAGGTGACGTAATGAATGTCAATCGTCTCTTCTTAGAGGTGGAACAATAAGTTGATGACCCGTAGGATTTATGTATAAAGATTTAAATGCAAAAGTAAATGCATGAGAGTCAGCTATTGTACGTTGTAATTTATTTCAACATAAGAAAAGTGTTTAAATGTTTTGCCACTTGCTTGAGCAACTTATTATATAAAGCTATATAGAAGTAATCAATTAAATAATATGGCGTTTCAATTTAGTGCGTTTAAATGTGAAGCACAACTTTTGTATTTGAAATAAAACTAATGAATAAATGTTGTGTTTGTGGTATACAGCCGCGGATCAGTTGTGCACTGCAGATGTGTTATATGGGAAAACTGCATACGCACTGGAACAGCATGTGTAACCTTGGCATACGTACTACCGATATTATTTTAGTATGGACTTTGTGCCAAAGTACTGGAACTTGACAGCTACTCTTGAGTTTGGCAGTAGCCTGTGAAATCACACCAGTGCTTGCTGTTCTTCATTTGATATGGCGAGGGATGACTTTCAGGGTCAGTATGGCTCCACGTTCTCACTAGTTGTGCTTTATCAGTGAGCACAGGTGCGTCCCTGTGGCCTATTTCATCACAATGCTGAAAGCCTGTTCTCCATCTATCTTTCATCCCTGTCATCTCATGCCATCCATCTTGTCTTTTCAACCAGCCCCTCATTTTCATCTGAATGGCTACTGTATGACTACACTGGTTATCATTTCCAGGCATGCCCTTGACAACTAAATATTGGTGCCGACTATCTCAGGGATGTGTTTTCTAGCCAATTTTAGCTTACTGGAATTGTTAAGATTGTATTTTTTTTGTTGCAAGTAGAAATTTCCTCATCCACTTCTTTGATATGACATGTCACAATGTCAAGGTATGTCACCGACTCAGTGTGTCTGAACACAGAGACTTCAGTGTCCTATTGAAAAGAGCTGCAACAGGATCCGCCGCTGATAAATTCTGCTTTCATTCTGCCTTGATGCCCATTCATCCCCTTTGTATTATTAGCACAATGGCCCCATGTTACCGTATATCTGTCCTATTAAAAAGATGCCTGCTCAGCCTTAGAGGAATCAATTATTCCTCAGCTGTCTGTCACACTGCTGTACACATCTGGCAGACAAACTCTGGCATTAATGCAGAATTAATTCATTACAGAGAAACGCACCAGCCAGTGGAAGCGTAATTATGTCAGCGAATCTCTGTTGTGTTCTTTTCTTTATCAGACTGAAAAAGCTTGGAAAAGGTGAGTTTTAGGCCTGTTTTGAACAGCGGTAAGTAAAGAAGCAGCGTAATGCAACAACTGCTTTCACACTGACAGTCTTTCTACTGCGTTAAAAGAACAGCAGACATGTTTGGAAAATAAAGTGAGCGTTTCTCTTTATAACTACTATAAATGATCAAACTTGATCATAAAATCTACACTACCATTTAAAAGTTTAGTGTTGGTAAGATTTTTTTGGGGGAAAAGTTGGTCCCACTTTATATTAAGTGGCTTTAACTACTATGTACTATCATTGAAATTAATAATTTGATACAATGGACTTATTGTGTACTTATTTTTTAAAAATACCTGCATGTAATTACAGCTGTAATTAATGTATGCAATTACATTTGTAATTACACAGTTGACCCTTCCCTTACACCATAACCCAACCTTAAACCGACCCATACCACACACACCTGTCCATAACCTTACCCGTATCACCTCAATAACATCACAAGTGATTTACAATATAACATGAACACAATAAGTACATTGTAATTATTTTTCGATGCAAGTACATAATACTCAAAGCTACTTAATATAAAGCGGGACTGAAAAGTTTAATAAATGTTAAACATTTCATTCTGAAAAATATACATATTTGCATGACCTGTAAATAGGAATCTAGATGTTAAATTCTACTGTAATCAATTCATATTGGTGCTAAGATCAAAACATGCTGTTATTGTGTAGTGTGAAACAAGCTTTAACAATAATAATTTATTTATATAGCGTCTTTCCAACACCCAAGGTCACTTTATAAAGATATGGTAAGAAACAGATCCACATCAACATCAATATCAAAGCACAATACACATATCAAGGGCAGAAAGAATATACAGAAGTTGCTTACAAAATTAGGTTAAAGATACAAACAAAGAAGGATGCAAACAAATAACATCCATAATAAGGTACAATTTACAGACGGAGAACTGAAGAGTAATTTTCAGAGAAAAAAAAATTTAAGAGGTTTTTGAAAGAGAGAAGGGTGGATGTTTGACTGATGTCTTGAGGAAGAGCATTACACAACCTGGGAACCACACGTCACCTTATTTAGGGGTGACTAACAGTCCCGCACTAGAGGAGCGCAAGGAACGTATGCAGACTGACGGAGAAACATCTCCGAGTGTTGTTTACTCGGTTTTTAACAAAAAGGAAACGTTCAAATCGCTTAAAACAGACGCGATAGCTGATACGAACCATTCGAACGAGTGATGTTCCACGGCGGCATCCATCTTTGTAATGTACAAAATCTGCTTCACCGTCGCTGCGCTGTCGTCATCGTGTAAAGCCCGCCCCAACATTTTTGATTGGTGCCTCGATTTCGATGGATTAGAAATGGGCTTGAATGAGCTCTTTGCCAGACTTACTTGCAGAGCAAATCTAAATTTGCCGGAAGTTGTCTGGGTTTTCCCAGGCTAGTTATGGAGAGCTTTGTAAGTCAGAATTAGTACCTTGAAGTTTATACAGTACAGTATTAGACTCATACATGGATGACATCAGTTGGAGATCTGTCCGTTATGCGTCTGGATTGTGTATACAGACCAGATGTGAGCAGGCTGCTCCGTTATTATAACACGTCTTGTATTGCAGCCAAAGGAAAGCCGGCGCGGAGAATCCTCTGGCTGGAGCTCTGGGTGTAATTTACTGACTGCGTTCATATGAGTGATCGCTCTCGCACTCCGGTATCTGAATCCAACCTTGGGGAAATATCTCAGGTTTCATTATTCATTTAGTGCAGTCTTCGTCTATGTGCATATCTTGAATACATCACTTTTATGATGTTTTCCCTAAAGATAAAAAAGAGAGATGAGTTCCTTTCTATTATGCTCATAAAGGCTACATTGTTTGATTAAACACAGTTCCCTGTAAGGTTTTATTGTAACTGCTCCTGTTCAGAACTGTTAGAAATGCTCTAGATTTGACTAGTAGTTGACTGAGGAAAGCCATTGGCAACATTTAAAGAACAAGGTGGCTGATAGCAGTAATATTGCTAATATATTTTATATATTACAAAAGGAGATTAGTTGTTGTCTTTTTACCCTATTATATTTGTTACAGCATCTGTCTGTCCATTTTATTTATTGGCAAATACATTTCCCAAAGTGCATTGGACTACATCCTGGGCCAAAAAAATAAATAAAAAATAAGCCAAGTCCAAAATGGCTAAACACCAAGCATTTTTTTATTGTCTTAACCACAAATTATTGGTCAGGAAATTAACTAAATTTAAGCAAATGCTCTAAAAAAAGCCATTGCTTTCTTAGAAAATCATCAAAGACAGAATGCCAGAATATGGAAAGTAATGTGTGGAGTGATGAATGACAATGAAACACAAGTTGCATGGTGATCCTCTAGAGCGGTGTCTTTGAAAATCTGCTGAGAAATGTAATAATAAATGCTTCTCTAGCACAGTGAAGCATGGACGGAGAGGTGTCTGTGCGGGAGCAGTTCAGCTGCCGGTGTTGGTGCTTCCCTGTGAAAGGCCATTTAATGCTTTAGAGAATATTGTAGAATGGCTCGCTTCCCACAATTGAAAAAATATCTAGAGGAATGATCCGATGCTCTTTTTCAATAAGACAACACTCCTGCCCACATTGCAAAGTCAACCAAGAAGTGGCTCATGAGACTCATGTTTTTCTCAGAGTCCAGATGTGAACCCTATAGTGAATATTTGGTCTCACCTTAAACTCAAACGGACTGGGAGACATTTTTCAACTACTCATGAACAGCTTGAAGCCGTTAACATTGAGTGAAAAAACTTCCTGTAAAAAACTCTCTGAAAGTTGGGAGTGGCTATTCTGTTACTTTATCTACAGTATTTCTGAAATGTATGCTCGTTTCCAGACCAGTGATTTGTAGAAGCCATGACTTATCGCTTAACTGACTCATCGTTTACCTGTACCGGGTTCAAACTGTCATGAGCTGATGGTCACTAATGTTCTGATAATGAGATGACACTGGCACAAGTTCCTGTGGGTTTAATGGTGTCCTTCACTTTGGCTCTATACACTCTTTTTCTGTGGTCATTTTTCCCCCTCATCTGTCTTACTCTTGCACACTGTTGGAGCTAAAGGCTGAGCCTCGTGGGATAGAGCTGCCTCGCTCTGCTGACTTAAGATAAATATGTTGAAGTGTTCAGAGTAATTGCTTTCAGGTGCTACTTTCAGAAGTGTCTCCTGCTCGCTTGATGACATGATACTGTACCAGACCCTAAGTGATGTCAGTGAGCCGGTCTGTGTCAGTGGTGACAGCCGTTTAGCACTGTAGTGTCGTGTCAAACAACTGTTGCTTCTGCTTTTTAAGCTTCTTAGACTTGTTTCAATTAATTAGGAGCTTTTAATTATTAATGTGTGATTGCTCTGTATCCAGAGTCGGCTCCAGAGCAGATCTACTGGAGGGGCATTGGGTCATCAGCGGGGGGGCACTGCCGTTTGAGAAATATTTTGACGCAAAAAAAACGAAACACCTTTTATTATTATTATTATTAATAATTATTATTATTTGCGAAATTCCCCACCACTTTTTGCCAGGGTCGATATTGTCACCACCACTTTTAAACATCTTGCAGTATGGATGTACCAATACAAATAAATAAAACATATCCAGTTAACTAGCAGAGCATTCATTTGTTATCTATAAGAGACGATCTAGCATGCTGAAATTTATTGTTTTTTAAATCAAGTGATCAAATTGCTCGTTGACTGCGATCAGTGGTGCTGATAAAGTTTTCTCTTGTGGCTCACGCTGCCGCGCACAGTCTTCACACGGATGCGCGTTATAATCCGTTGCGGAGAAATCTCTATTCGTTTTCACAAAGTAAAATGCACACAAACATGTCCCTGATTGATATACAACCACTGATAAACATAATCGGCTTAATGAGGGAAAAAACCTATACGAGTGCGGATTAGAACCCAGAACCTCGGACATGCTTGGCAAAAGTTCTGCCCCTGGACCATTAAAACACATACAAAAATAGTCGGACTGGACATATCTATTTCTTCACGTGAAAATTCTTGGCACCAACACATATTAGATCTCATTAAATTACCAATTTAACACAATATCTATTTAAATAGATGCTGGACATCGGTATTGTATAGCCTACATCTGATTTATGATTTAGCATTGTATTAGCAACTGTGGTAGGAGGGGCATCAATGACCGCTAGGGGGGGCACGGCCCTCGAATGCCCCACCATAGCGCCGACCCTGTCTATATCTCTACATGCTGTTAGGCCTGGAAAATATCAAGTGTAGTTCTTCACTTCAGACCTCACTGAAGATTGATATTTCATGCCATGTAGCACAAGTGTGCAGAATTCAGTCATTTCATACATTTTCCAGCTTAGTTTTATGATTTTGAAATGTATGAAATTTGGCTCTGTGTTTTCGTGTGCGAGTGTCTAAGTTTAGCTACAGGAATTCACACAATGATTACATTTTTTTATTATATACAAATATATATTGTATGACTGAGCACCAGACTTTATATATACACTGTAAAAAACCTAACTCATTATTTTGAGTTATCTTTTTGCATGGGTTTTTTTTTTTAGTTTAACTAACTTATTTCGATAAGTTGAGGACAAGAAAAACTTAAAATTTCTTGTTGTCTGTAATATCTAGTTATCTCTACACAAAAAAATAAGTTGAAATAACTAAATTGCTAAAATATGATACTATATGTATATGTATATATATATATATATATATATATATATATATATATATATATATATATATATATATATATATATATATATATATATATATATATATATATATATATATATATATATATATATATATATATATATAAATAAAGGTTTGAGGTATCATAGCACAAACAAAGCCAAAGTTCAACATTTAATGATGGCTGGCCACTGGTTATATGCAATAGTAATAATGATACTTAACAAACACCTTAGAAAACCCCACCATGGATGGTTAATAACCATTAAACATGGTGTGTTTTAAAAAATGTATTAAACACCTTTAATTTAGTAAATGGAGTTCAACTGGGCTTCTGCTTCTGGGATTTTATAATGCTGACCTTGTTTTGTCTGCTCGGTTTACCTCGGATTGATCTGATAATAGATTTTCTTTCACAGCAATTAATCTAAATCTGGTTTCCAAAAGTATCTATCTGGAAAATGTACTCTGTTTAATGAAATATCGAAACTTTATTTTTGTTTGGTGATAATAACGTTTACTGGAGTTGTACATTCGTCTCAACATTTCTGTCCTTGTTTGTGCAAAGCTATCCTAAAATTAATGATATACTTAATTTGCATTTTTCAAAAGACCTTTATTCGTGTGACCTGATTTGAAGTTGAAATTAATTCCAAATTTGCATCCCTCACCTTTGCTGTTAGTTAAGCCGTGTTTCATTTCTCCAAAATGCACTTTCTAGTGTCCCTTTGCGTGAGCTGTGGTCCTCACGGTGGCGTAAATGTCAGCCTTTATCGAAGCTGTCTTGAGCTTTAGGGCTTTGCCTTCATTGTTTTTTCTTGAACCTTTTTGTCCGCTCTTCCCCATTCCTGGATCAGACTGATCCAGAGAGCTTTGAGAGGGTCAGTTGGCTCTCCGCAGCTGTGTGCTCCTGTCCCTGCAGTCCTAACAGTAATCTAGGCTTGTGAGGTTCTCTGGTCACAATCCACTGTCAAGGCAATTTATCTTATTTAGTGGACATCTAGCACTTGACCAACCGTTGCTTTGTGTCTTGTTCGTGTTCATACACACTCGCACTTACACGACCTTGAAGTGTCACAAGCGACCTTCAAGTTATGAGTCTGCTTAACCTTGTTTTATTTCTCCTCAGCATTACTTTTACACTATATAATCTATTATTATTATTATTATTATTATTATTATTATTTTATTATTATTAAACAGTTAACGGTAGCCATTGACTTCCATAGTAGGAAAAAAATACTATGGAAGTCAATGGCTACCGTCAACTGTCTTTTTGTGTTCAACAGAAGAAAGAAATAATGCAGGTTTGGAACAACATGAGTGAGGAAATGATGGCAAGATTTTTGGGTGAACTATGCCTTTTAAAAAATATATATTTTTTATTACTAAGGCATCATGGTAAAAAGTTTTGCACAGACAAGCAAGCACCACTTAATAATGCTTAATTTTGTATGAATGTAATCAGTACAAACTCTGTACTTCACTGATAAATTGATCACATGAATATCTATAGCATGCTATGGCCATCAGTTCTCATTTATATTAAAGGCTGTCTGTTTTTGATATATTAAACATTGTCATCAGTCTATTTGAGGCCCTGTCCACACTAATACGTTTTCATTTGAAAACGTATATTTTTTTCTCCGTTTTGGCCTTCCGTCCACACTGAAACGGCGTTTTAAGTCAACAAAAACGTAGCTTTTGGAAAACGCTCTCCAAAGTGGATAAATTTGAAAACGCCGTTTTCGCGTTGTAGTGTGGACTATGAAGCCGGAGGTATTTGAAAACAATGACGTAAGTTTAGTCATGTGATCCATGTTGTACCAATAGATATTCATGTTTAGCTACCGGTATTGTGCCCGTTAATTATGTGCGATTCACTTTTACAATGTTGCTAAAATATGTTACTTTCCACACTCTTCATATCACAGTAGCCTACTGCAAAGATGACAGAAAATGTACTCACATTTGCTGTCCTGCGTCAATACAGGAGAGCAGTCGCGTTTTAGACCAAACATATGGTGACTGAGTGCGACCTGGACGCATCAGTGAATGGTGAGATATTTTGCTAAATAAAATTATCATGTTAGAAAGAATTGCGCGATACCTTTATTGTTTATTTTTCCATCTGTATCATCTCAGTGAGCTTTTGTGAGGTTTCACGCATGCGCAGTAAGGTGAATTTATAAGTTTCTCATCCACACTGAAACGTCTGAAAACGCCTGAAAACGCTAGTGTGGACGGAGAGCGTTTTTAAACGAAAACTCCGTTTTCAATATTTATCCGGATTAATGTAGACGTAGCCTGAGTCTAGCAGAGCCGTCGTTCGTTGTTCGTTTTCGCTGTCATCATGAGTTTCATCCGATCAATGTTCCATTGAATGTTAGCTAAAAGTGAATGCAATCAAGAAAGAGTGATATGCATAATATCACACCTGCTATATGTAGTAAATATTGTGCATTTATTTTTGTATCCAAGTATAAAAGTGTAGCAGGTCACAAGACTCAAGCCAAGCCGTAATATCTCAAAAGCAGTTTGATTAGAGTTATGCGGCTGTTTCTATACCAGATTATGTTATCAAACAGTGACCGGTTCAAGTCATTCCAAACGTAGCTACAAACTTCATCTAACAAGATTGGCGTGGGGAGTTCGACCTGTTTGACTCAACCTAGCAACTCGCTAGTGAATTCACAGACCAATGGAAAAAGCTGACCTGTGTTGAAGTAGCAGGGCTGACAAAGATCTTTCTATGACAGAATGGAAAACTTGACCTCAACCTCTTCTGGTTAGTGCGTTACATCTACCAATTGGAAGTAAGACGTCTCGTTTAAGCTGTAATGAGCTCAGTTTGTTGATTTAATTCAGATTGAAATGACTTAAATCTTCATTCGTTGATTAATTCCATTGTATGATTATATTGTTTACTGCTCACTGTGCAGTGCATCAACGGGAACTCTGTGGCTCTTTGGTGAGGCTTTGCTGACTTCTTAGGGGATTGATATTATAAGAGGGACGAGTAAATCCGCCTCTCTGACACAAAACTGCATCCCTCGCCAAAGTAACCCTTCAAAAGAGCTAACTCCTGCAACAAATGCCATAGATATTTGCTTATCATGGAAAGCTGGTCATTTTAAATATGAAAGTCGTAAAGGTGCAGTTTAAAACAAATAGCCTGTAGGAGTCAGAAAGAAGATCAAAACTGATGCATAACTAACTTTGATGCAAGAAACCTTGACTCATATGTATTAGGATCTTAAGGTACGGGTCAGTGCTGTGTTATGACTGTACCTTATGTTTGTTAAACATAAGCATTTTTTTAATGACAAAAGAAAACTACAGATTTGTTGACCAATTATGCTAATTTACTGTATTGACGATATAATGTTGTCTAGCTTGTTAACGTTTTATCAAAGGTTTTATTGAAATTGTGAGAATTATTAGTGGTAGTCTTGCTGTAAAAATTAGTTAAGGAATATAAATTGACAATTTTTCATACCATGTTAGGGGTTGAACCGACTAGTCGATTAGTCGACTAGTCGACCTTAATGCAACGCCGCGACGCTTTAAGCTTGACGTCGACTAGTCGCGTTGATCATGTGACACTATGATTGCGCTAATTTTGATACTGAAGCCCCGTTCACACCGCCAGCGATTTTGTCGCTACATGTCGCTAGTCTCTGTACTGTGAAGTCGCTTGTGGGCGTTCGTAGTGCTGCCGCTCTACTGGTATTGGTAGACTACACGTCTGGCCATATCTATACAAAATACCATCAGAAGTGATATATACTGTATATATATATATATATACAACTATATATTTTTTTATTTGACTAGGAATTAGGCTCAAAAGAAACAGTATGTTGTTGGGAGAGTATTACCACAGCAGTGTTCAGTGGATTAAATAATTTACAAGATTAACGATCGATCAATCAACAAATTAAACTCACTCATTCTGTCATATATTACTAAAACGTCATTTGAATTTGACAAATAATCAATTTTCTTGTCCCTAATAGTCAACATAATGCAGGGGAAACTGTAAAATGAACTGCAGCAGTGCTAAACGTGCATCATAAAATTACAACACTCGAACTATAAATGTATGAATTAAACTCACTGAGACTGTCGACAGTTTCTTTTCCATGCCTCATTTTATTATATCCATGTATGTGGTTACAGTCAAATCAGATAAAACAGTGAAATCTCCGTCGAACTCCTCTGTCTTGCCTGAACTCGAGACGGTGACGTGAGCTCCACTGAAAGTCTACTTTCCTATTGGTTGTCGCTCGTGAAAATCGCTTCACATTTGCATAAAGTTGAAATTTCTCAACTTTTGTCGCTTGTCTCTTGTCGCTTGACACGCCCACATTCTGTCGCCAACGGTCACTGTCGCTCGTGTCGCCGGATGTCGCCAGCGCTCCATTGAAATGAATGGGATCATGTCGCTTTGTCGCTGCTTGTCGCTGGCGGTGTGAACGGGGCTTAACATGTTGCAGACGACAACAGATGAAGAGCCCAGAGGGTTATTATTGCAGCAAGAAAGCAGCATTGGTACATTAAGTGTGTGTAAATACTTTACTAACCCATATTGTTGAAAACGAAAGTAAAACGCACGGTCACTGTTTTACCAGGAAATTGAGTTCAGTCTCTTTATTAAAATCATTAAAACATTGTTTTTCATTTATTCATAACATATTAATGATGTAGCCTACCTCTAATTTACCCGCAATTAATTGGAATATTATTACTTGGATCTGCGCATCACTAATGCGATCATAATCATGATGATGATGATGTAAACAGCGGGCTGTAAATGCCATCCGTAACGCATTCGAGACGGATTTAAATCCGATCGCTCACACCTCTTCAGGAGGAGGTCTGGGCCGCTTAACAGACGAAACTGGACAAGTGTAAATGCATCTGGTTGTTGAAACCACATATAACTTGGACTTCTCCTAACAATGCTAAAAATAAACGTGTGAGAGCGTATTATAGCGATGAACCTGCAACGCATCACCGCAGATGAGCAGCTGATCGTATTCATCAAGCCAACGTGCAAACTATCGCAAATCAAAGTGAAAGTAAGTCGGAGACGCTTAACACACAATCATCTTCGTTAAAAGTAAAGAAACAAAATAATCTTAGGCTACTAGTCTCTCATATTGCGGTCTTTGATTTTGAAATTAGCTGATGATCAATAAAATACAGCGCATTACTGTTGGTGACGTGAAATCAGTTAAATCTGCATATAGCGCGTTGTTTGAAGATCGGATTTATATCCGTTTTGCAAAAACATATTTATGTGTAAATGGAAACGTTTTGATAAATCATATCAGTAAAAACGCATAAAGTGACCAGGTGTAAACGGCCCCATTATGAGCTGTCAGCATCTGTATCATTTTCTGTTAATTAATTGCAAATAGTGGCATATTGCAAAGCAGTCCCATCTCTTGTGTTTTTATGAATGACGTCATCGACTAGTCGACGTCGACTCGACTTTGATGTCATAACAGTCGACTTCAAAAAATCTGAAGTCGTTCAACCCCTATACCATGTACAATTCTTTGTGGTTCAAACTTGTCAATACGTTTATTGTATGTGCTTATTTTTTTATACACAACTTTTGATGAATGCAAATGTATATTCTGATACACATATGTTGTTAGAAATAGCTAATCATATGGGCACACCATAGCTAGTAAAAATCTGTAAAAAAAAAAAAAAAATTAAAGCAATAAGTGGACCATATTAGTTTATTTCAATAAATGTTTTTTTTCTATTTTTTTCTAATTTTTAAAAACATTTTAATAAAAATCTACATAGATATTATTCATGAAATATTTTATATATAAGTTTAAGGTCGGGGTCAAAAATACAAAAAAAAATGTGTAATATTATTATGATTTAAAAAAAAAACTGTTTTCTATTTTAATATTTTAAAACATAATTTATTCCTGTGGTGGCAAAGCTGAATTTTCAGCATCATTACTCCGTCTTCAGTGTCACATGATCCTTCAGAAATCATTCTAATTTGCTGACTTGCTGCTCAAGAAACATTTATTATTTTTATCAATGTTGCAAACCGGTTGGCTCTGTAATCTTTCTATGGAAAATTAATGTATTTACTGTGACTTTTGATCAAAATAATGTGTTAGCATTTCTGGATAAAACAACTAAAGTCAGATCAGTCCGCTTTGGCTGACGGATATGCAGTATGTTTGCTGGTGGAGGGATTGGGTTGCGGCCCCTGATGGTTTGAAATGTCAGAGGAGTAGAATGAAGGGCCAGATAGCAGACAGAAGATGACAGGCAGGCAGCAGGTTTACAGCGGGCCGCGTGCCCTCATCTTATCTGCTGTTATCAGCCGTCTCCCCAGTCCAGCCCTCAGCAGAATATCAATGCCTCTCTTTCTGTCAGCTGACTCTGTGTATCATGCAAATATGACTGATAAAATAAATATGGTGAGTTTATGGGAAGGCAGGGGCAGCCAGAGGTTACACGGCTGTGCTGTTGCTGTGTGTAGATGAGGTTACGCTAACCTCTGTGTGTCTGTCTGTCTGTCTTTCTCTTCAGGTGTTCAGGAAAAAAGCTGTTGAACTAGGAGAGAAGCTGTTGCCGGCTTTTAAGACCCCGACTGGCGTCCCCTGGGCTCTCCTCAACCTAAAGAGGTCAGTGGCGCACAAACAAACACATCTCCACATGAACTCCTGAGGCTTTCTTCAGCCAAGCAGGTCAGATCTCTCCACTGCATGTCTTCTTAACTCACACGTGCTGTACCTGAGCAGCGGCTCTGTCACCTGTGCACCCGCTCCTCCGAGATATGATAATGAATAAACAGTCTGGTGGGATTATTTTGTTGCAGAAACCATTTTCTGCAGGAGCGATTTTCTCACTAAGTTTAAATGCTGCTTTCTTTGCCGACACGTTTTATGCTGTTATTCCTGTTTTGTGATATTTGGCATATTTCAGCCAAATATTTCTGTCAATTAATATAAGGAGTGTTAAATGAGATGCAGATCCATTAATTGAGATCCATGAAATGAATGCTCTATTGCAATATGTGGCCAATCACCACAGAAAATAATTTTGATTCAACATTTTGTTTACAGTAAAGCACTTCCAATTAAAGTCTATGAGGCTTTAAATTAAAAAAGATGCAGCTTTTTTTTAATGCGTTAAAATATTTTTACTAATTTTCCTAGTGGGTGAATTTCTGGTTACCGTCAGAGTTTTTTTTTGTTTTAGTTTTTTTATATAAAAGGCATTTTTGTTTGGTTAGCTATATATTGTATTATTATGGTTACCCACATCATAAATGAGATATTACTTATTAACCAGCAGAGTTATTTTAGTCACTTTCAGAAATAAAATAAATATCAAATAAAACACAAACTTCAATTGACAAATTATTTTTATAGTTTTATTTTTAGTTAACAATAGCAACACTGCTAACTAGATTGTATCACTCTAGTCTCTTTTAACATTTGTATTGTTTAAGTCTTTTGGCTGTATAAATAATATATATTATATATATATATATATATATATAATATATTATATATATATTATAATAATAATTTGAATATATTAATATGACAGCATGCCAAAAACATGTTCCTTTAAGACCTATATCCATTAAATAGTTTGAGCTTTTGTGGATTACAACAATAGAGTTTAAGTCAGACATGGTGATATATTCATATATGCGTATGTATTCATGCATGGTATTTCATAATCAAAGCCAGGTTTTGGCAGTGTAAGTGAGGTTTTGATCATAAGTACATCTAAAGGCAGACTTGTACTGTATGTGTTTGTACTATGTTTGTGTAGATGAACTGTAGTTTTATTTCATACTAGTGCTGGGTGATTTGACTATATCACTAGATCACTAAATTCGAGGCTTTTGGTTATACCTAGGATATCCAGATCCACCAAAGGAGGGAGAGCATTTTCACATTTAGCTCCAAAGCTCTGGAATAGCCTTCCTGATATTGTTCGTTGCTCAGATTCGCTCTCCTAGTTTAAAACTAGACTAAAGACGCATCTCTTCAGCCAGGTATTCATATAATTTTTTTATCTTATAGTTACTGTAAATCCGGCCTCTAGTTCATAAACGCCAGAGGAGAACTGGCCCCCGACTGAGCCTGGGTTCTCCCAAGGTTTTTTTTTTCTCCATTAGGTCACCTGATGAAGTTTTAGGACACCAGTGGGTTACCTGATGGAGTTTTAGAGACCCAGTAGGTCACCTGATGGAGTTTTAGGACACCAGTAGGTCACCTGATGGAGTTTTAGGACACCAGTGGGTTACCTGATGGAGTTTTAAAACACAAGTAGGTCACCTGATGGAGTTTTAGGACACCAGTGGGTTACCTGATGGAGTTTTAGGACACCAGTAGGTCACTTGATGGAGTTTTAGGACACCAGTAGGTCACCTGATGGAGTTTTAAAACACAAGTAGGTCACCTGATGGAGTTTTAGGACACCAGTGGGTTACCTAATGGAGTTTTAGGACACCAGTAGGTCACCTGATGGAGTTTTAGGAAACCAGTAGATCACTTGATGGAGTTTTAGGACACCAGTAGGTCACTTGATGGAGTTTTAGGACACCAGTAGGTCACTTGATGGAGTTTTAGGGCACCAGTGGGTTACCTGATGGAGTTTTAGGACACCAGTAGGTCACTTGATAGAGTTTTAGGACACCAGTGGGTCACCTGATGGAGTTTTAGGACACCAGTAGGTCACTTGATGGAGATTTAGGACACCAGAAGGTCACCTGATGGAGTTTTAGGACACCAGTGGGTCACCTGATGGAGTTTTAGGACACCAGTGGGTCACCTGATGGAGTTTTAGGACACCAGTGGGTCACCTGATGGAGTTTTAGGACACCAGTGGGTTACCTGATGGAGTTTTAGGACACCAGTAGGTCACTTGATGGAGTTTTAGGACACCAGTGGGTCACCTGATTGAGTTTTAGGACACCAGTGGGTCACTTGATGGAGTTTTAGGACACCAGTGGGTTACCTGATGGAGTTTTAGGACACCAGTGGGTCACTTGATGGAGTTTTAGGACACAAGTAGGTCACCTGATGGAGTTTTAGGACACCAATAGGTCACCTGATGGAGTTTTAGGACACCAGTGGGTCACTTGATGGAGTTTTAGGACACTAGTAGGTCACCTGATGGAGTTTTTCGGTTCCTTGCCACTGTTGCCTTTGGCTAGCTCAGTTGGGGATATTCAAATTAATTAACCAATCATTAATACCATTGATCAGCCCTACCTAACGTGGATGTTTTTTCCACTAAGAAACAAACATTGTTATTTTGATTGATACTGTGAAGCTGCTTTGATACAATCTATATTGTGAAAAGCGCTATATAAATAAACTTGACTTGACTTGACTATATACCCTGTGGCAGTCAAAATGTCAATGAGTAAAGATTTTTATGTATTGTTTATCAAGATCAATTTGCAAAGTCAAGATGAGGAGTTTAGTCGTTTGCAGTTCCCACAATAATACATGTGTCATATATGCAAGAGGGTTGTGTGTTTTTAGCAGCTTCAGACATAACTCATCCAATAAGAATTGATTTTGATATGTAGCTGAGATATATAACATTAAGCATTTACACTGATGCCAGAATTATTGTGCATCTTTTGATTTGCATCCATTACTTTTCATGCAAAATAATAATTAATAAGATTTCATTTAAGTATTTGATTCACTGTATGTTGATAATTTTGATAATAGACCATGACCGTAATATATAAAATGACATACTATAAATTATCCAACAAGCCCCTGTTTCATACACCTATAAGTATCAGGGTGGAGCTCCCAGATGTCCTGGTGTGTGATGGATGTCTGGCCACCTCTAGCTCTTCAATCGTAGACGAGCAGAAAGTCACTGCAGAGATCCTGAGAAAGACAACCTGTCAGAGAATCTGATTGGATGAGTTATCCCTCAACTGACATACTACCTTAACAGTTGTCTTTATGCAGTCAGGCACCGCTGGCGAGGACAATGCAAAATGAGTGGGCGGCACATGGCAGAGAACAGAAACATACTTCAATGTTTATCAAAGCTTTTTCTATTAGCTTGAGTGTCTAGGGTGTGTTTCCTTGTTTAAACTGCTGTAGAACTGGAGTGAAGTGCTCTGACAAATGCTCTAAATGGAGCGGCCGGGCATTTACCATTTTATAACAAGGAGCAGCTAATAACACAGCTACAGGACAAATGGTTTTCAGTTCCTGTCAGTAAATATAGCTTTCCACCATATCTGCACTTAGCACAAGTGCTCCTATCACCTCTAGCGAAGGCCCTTCCCTCGCTCCATGTGGGTCACCTACATCGTTACTCCACATCGCTAATGCTGTTCGCTTCCACGCTAGTTCGCTTTGGCTCGAGGCTCTGCGGTGTGCCTGTAATTCGTGTCACAGACCCTGTTCAGACTGTGTGCTAATGTAAGTGTATCCATCTAATGTGCAGAAGTATCCTAATGCATCTTCATAGAATGTTCACAGTTGAAGGAATTTCAAAGATAGGCAATCTTTTATTTTTTAAAAGGATTTTCTGTTTTTTTATGAGCTTTTAATGGCTGGATATGACCGAACAGTGGAGAGACACAGGTAATAATCAGGGGAGAGAGAGGGGTCATGGGAAACTCAGTTCGAAAGTAGTATTGAACTCAAACCAGTGTGCGATCTGATTCCCTTTATATACTGTATGTATGCATTCATATTATACACATACATTACTTTATGCTATATATATAATGTAATGTATGTGTATATGTATGCATATATACTGTATATATATATATAAAAAGTAATGTATGTATAAAATATACACACACATATATACATGCATACATACTGTATATACACACACACACATATATGTGTGTGTGTGTGTGTTGTGTGTGTACAGTATGTATGTATGTATATATGTGTGTGTATATTTTATTTTCTGGACCCCAAACTCCTCTAAATCAGCATTATTGTTGGGTTTTTGCTTATGTTATGTATCTAGGATATCTGATTATTAATTTAATAGGATATGTCATAGAACGGGCCTCAGTTTACTTAGAGATCATTACTCTTCAGCTTTACCTCAAGGCAAGCAGCTATTCCTTATAGATATTTATTTTTCGATAACATTGTAATCTAGTGTTTATTTTCTAGTCATATGTTCATGTTTTCATGTTCATGTCATTTTTATTTGTCAACATTAATTTTCATAAGTCTTCATGATGGACACGCTCCACCTCCCGAGTACTTAAAGTAGTTTTAGTAATACTCAAGTAGTTTTTTTTTTTTTTTAGACCTGTCAGTAATCGAAAGGAGAAATTTACAAAAATGCCCATCTCTAGTTTGTGTAGTTGTGAAGTAGTCATTTCTATATTTTCAGTTGCCACTAGAAATGCTAGCATAGTCACTAATGATACCCAATTCAAGATTGAAACCCCAGCCAAAAACAAAGGTGAAAGATTGTGTAGCTGGGTCTTTTAAACAGCCGCTGACGAGCTGTTGTTTGTTCTGAGGGGTCCTCGGCGGTGCTATCATCCTTGATTTAGTCTTGTGTTGAAAGCTCTGGAGAGGAGATCATAATCGTATTCAGTCTAATGAGAGCATGAATCACAGCGATCGTCAGTTTCTGGGCTATGAATTCATATTCTCTTCTGAATCGGTTTAATTGAGCCAATGTAGAGATATCATCGAAGAGAGCGAGTAGTTATGAAACCCTCTTATTAGGAAGAGGTGATAAACAGCTCAAATCTAAATAAAACACAGTATGTTTGTACAGATGTCAGATAACTTTATTCACCCACCAATGTGAGTATTGACCCACTTGCAGCAGCAACCAGCCTCAAGCCAACAGAAATTCGAATTCGGATGACTTATGTGGGCTTAATTATTATGCCGTCTGTCTGCTGTGAGTCCCCAGTGTTCCAGGCAGAGAATTAAAGGCGAGAAAAGACAGAAGATGAGTCCTCTTTTTACAGACAACCTTGACCCAGATTTGGCTGGAGCAAAAATGAGGGTCTCTATGGATGACTCTCCTTTCACATTCAGCTTCTGCTTGCACACCTTTGCTTCAAAGCAATCGACTGCATGAGTGAAACATCCGCTCAGTGCGAACAGTCATAATGTGTAATCTCTAATTGTCCTATACAATCGAAATGTCAACGTTTAGTGCTGCTTAGAAACTCACTAAGCATTTGTTCAATTAACTGTAGGATGACGCGACTCCCAGCTTGTTTGAAATGAAACCAGCAGTAAAACTGTCATTATTTGCTCCTTGGTTCTTGACGCAGCTGTTCGCTTTGTTCCTTTTTCCGCTTTGAAAGATTGTTACAATGGTTTAATCCTTGATTGCTACTTTTTATCTCTTAAACGCATTTCGGTTCGCTCTTAGAAGACAAATTCTTGAACCAATCCATTCCACGACATTTGAAAGTGTAATTCAAAACACTGTTTAAAAGGGAGAGAGAAAAATAGCCGATTAGGTCTTTTCATAGAGACATTGACAATTTTCATGTGTAAACAACACTTTGTATCTCTTTATTATTGATTGTCAGGCTGATTTTATATGGAAAAAGACATAAATATTATAGAATGTTAAAGTCGCCTTGTAGTCAATCATTTAATCCCTTAAAACTCTTCTTTGATCACCAAAATGGCACATTTTAATGTTTTTTTTCCTGTGAAAAAATGTCTTCATGCCTTAAAATAGCTTGAATGCAACTCTACACCCTTGCTTCATGTAATATACCATGAATATGCTAATTAGCCCCGCCTCCACTAGCTCAGAGATTCACTCGGCCAACTGAAGCAAACGCTGCACAATGATATTGCTCTTTACAACGTCGGACACATAACGGTGATTAATAGGATTAGCCTTTTGCTTGATTATTTGATCAAACCGCTAATAATGTGTTGCTAATGTTACATGAATCATGTTCCCGTTCGCATCTCAGAGTCAGACAGCTCCCTAACAATCATCAGAAACGGTTTGAACAACTCAGAACGTCATTGGAGAAAGGTGTAGTTCATCACAACAGTAATATACATCAACACCCGCTACATTGCTAAATCTACCCGATTTTTCATATCAACAGAAAAATATACCGGGATAATCTGGCTTATCTTGAGACTCTAGTGCTAGTTTGCAGTTAATGATATGCTAAAGCCCATCCACATGTTGATTTGATTGTATACAAGGTAGTTTGTGACGTCAGAAACACCAGCGATTTCAAACCGTGTCTTTTTTTCACTGCAGTTTTAAGAAAATACTCAGCAATAGTGTTGACTTATGAATTTGCACATGGTTTGTCTTAAAGCATATTAAAAACACCACATATAAACAACATTAAAAAAAAATACACATACAATTCAATGTCTTGAATTCAATGACTCAACAATAAGTGTTGTTTTTACAGAAGTTTTATAATTTAATTTGTCTTTTAAGATTTTCATGAATTCCGGTCCTAGACTCTCCTAGAGTTTTATTGGCGTATGTTGCATTAGATCATCCCTACAGTCTTCACTTTAATTTTCTACCAAGGACACCAGCTCTTTAAGCTCCTGAAGTGTGTCAAACGCTCACGCCATCATCCAGCACCTTCCTTCATACGCTTCCTCCTGCAGACACCAAGTCCTGCAAATTCCTCTTTAACTATTCAAGAGGGGAAAGTTCCCCTCATGCATAAGCATACGTCCTTCTTTACATGTTTTTTTTCTTCTCTACGTTCCCCTTGGTTAAAGTCAAGCAGCCTGAAGCATTTCTCTATTTTTACGTTTTCTTCCGTCTCTTCAAGAGAAATGAAGAGGAATTTGTCTGCTTTCCTGCACATCCTCTTCTTTTACCCTTTCTGTCGTCAGCCCATCTAGTCGGGCACGTGACTGTTGACCCCTGTTACTCAGTTTTTCAACATCCTCTGCTCAGTGAAATATTTTTTATGGTCATTTTTTCCACAGCTTATCTCTCCTCTGCACTCCTTCCTGTGCCTTTTATGAGAGCTTGAAAGGCAGATAAAGGATTCCAAAAATCAAATTTACCGTGCCACCTGTCTGACATCACTTTAATTCTGTTTAACCTCATTGGCTTGAAATAAATTGGAGAGTCCTGCATGCTGCATGGTCACGAGAAAAGCGAAGTCATTGAATACAAGCTGGTTAAGGCCTTGCTTCTAACATCAGAGCATCTAGTTCTAGATATACCCTTTTTGAATCTTCTACTCATGCCGAAGAGCTGGAATAGACCCCGTTTGCGCCGACATCACAGTTACGTCACGGCTGGAGGCAAAAAAAAGCGAAGACTCGAGGTGGCCAATACATACCAGCACCGATTCGGCTGCATAATAAGGAGCTTAAATTATTATTATTATTAAATGTCATCTTGTTGTGTTGTTTGGTGCAAGAATCGCCTACAGGCTCCAATTTGAAATTTTATCACATAATGTTTTCTAAATTATTGTGATTATTTGTGAATTATCTATGATTGTATACATTGTTTTGATATATAGACCAATTTTCAGTTGGTAAACATGAGCCGCGTTTCCACTGCCTGGCCAGGGCCGAGCCGTGCTGGTGCGTGCCAGGGCCAGTCGCGTTTCCACTGTCACTTCCGGGCTTGATCGGGCTTACTCGGGGCCAACGGCCAGGATTTCTGGCCCGTTGAATACCTTGGGCCAAAGCGGGCCAGCTCAGGCTAGAGGTGTGCTCGAGGTAAAAGGCGGAGTTTATCGGTGTTATGGAACATTATGATCTGAAGCAAGATGCACATTTCACTGTTTTATATCGCGAAAAATAATCGCTGCTCGAAATGGAGAATCGCCTGTACTGGTCCGTGGAAGATACCAAAGCTCTTCTGAGCATTTGGGCAGAAGAATGACGGCGTGTGAAGAAATGAGGACGTTATAAAATGGATCAGCTGAATTTTCTAAGCTAAGCATTCAGCGAGCAACGCTTCAAGTTCAGGAAAAAATAAAGTCGCGGGCACAGTATATTGTACAAGGCGATTAAAACGCACAATGGACAAAGCGAAACTCAGAGAAGGGACTTTCCATGGTTCGACTTGATGTACGGTGTGCTGGGTCACCGTCCACTTGCGAGAAAATCGGGACACTAGCAGCCACGGCCGGTGAGTTAATATACATGCTATCTTCCTATTATAAATAAATTCATAATACTCGCTGAAATGGGTTGGGTTGTATTGTATGACGTTTGATCCAGAAAGGCGTGTTAGGGGTGGGGTTTAGGGCAGCGCTGTGGGGCTACTGGCCCGGCAGTGGAAACGCGAGCCCGGTGCTTGAGGCCCGAGGCCACTGGCTCGGCTCGGCTCGCTGTTAGCCCTGGCCCGGCCCTGGCCCGGCAGTGGAAACGCGGCTATGGTGACGTTTTTTCTGTGGGCGGAGCTTAGGTGGTGGCAGAACGATCCCTCTGGCCGCTTCCCTAACGTTAGTATGCAAGTTTTGCTAGCTTTTTTTTTTTTTTTTTCCACTCTTATTTTTATTGTTTTAACAATGACTGAAGAAAATCCGATTAAAATTAACTTTTGAAAATAACAATCGCGGTCCTGTACAGTGAGTGACCTTACACATTAAGATAAAATCAGATTTTCTCCAGTCATTGTTAAAAAACAAGCTAGCATAACTAGCGTCAGTGAAGTGGTTTGGAAGCAAATAAGAGACATAACTATTTGAAATAGTTCACTATTTCAAATAGCCACTGAATACTTTGAAATATTTTATTTTAGAAAAACATTTATCTGAATTTATTTGCTCTGAATTCACCCCTTTGAAATTATTTTACTTTGGAAACCATGTATCTGAATTTGTTTGTTTCAAATTTACCTCTGAAATTTAAATAGGCCTATGAAAATTCTTGATTTCCATTTTAAAAACCTGAATTTCGATGAATATTTTTCAATGCTCACAAATTCAGATCAACTTCAAAAATCAACTTACAGAATTTCAGATAAAATAGATTCAGGTTGATCAAATTTGATTTCTCAAATTCGACCTGTGGCCTGCGGTTCAGTAGCCTGGCTCCGCCCTCCTACGCACTTCCGCTCAATTTCATTTTCCTTCAGTACTCCGTCTGGGACTGTGCCGTAGACTTCGGTTTCCAGAAATCAATTTTTTGTAGGACCAATCAGCGAACAGAGGGAGTGGCTGAGAACGATGACGTTGATGTCGACTCGTGCGTTATTTTGAGTTGTAGTTCAAAATAAGAAAGATGCGAGTGAAGCCATTCGGTCCGTTGTGGCAACGCTGCCGAATATCAAGAAGTTAAAGCCGGAGCAAGAACAATCTTTGCTTAGTTTTGTGTTTATGGCCATCCTCCCACGGGGTTCGGGAAAAGACATACGTCATGACCAAACGTTAGCGATTGGTTATGGCAGATAGAGTGACTCTGGGCAGATCCAATAGTTTTAGACTTCAATAGAGTTCCCGCCTACAAGGAAGTAAACGTTTGTCAATGGAGCGGTGCCAGACTCTATGTACAAATGAAATGTACGAGAGTCTGGTAGAACCAGGCTAGCAGTTCAGTGCAGTCAATTGTAAAAATGTACAAATTCAACAGAACAGTGAATTTTAAGGCAATCACTGTTTTACATCATATCACCTGTTGAGAGCAGTTTGTACATTATTATGCAGAAACCAAAGGGTTTTTTTTTTTTTCAGAGAGACTGTAAAGAGATATATTTCTGGTTCCTTGAAGTACTCACTTTAGGATGTGCATTTTTTTCACCCAGCACATAATAAAATCCCTTTAATAACATTTAAGGGCTCTTTGATTTTAACCAGAAAATCAATCACTCAGAACACCCTAGCAACCACGTAGCAACGCACTAGAAGCAAATCAGAACAACATATTTGCAACCACTTTAGCATCATGACAAGTTTTGCACAAACACCAGTCACTTTCTTTCAAATAAATGTGAAAATCTATTTATCCCTGATGGTAATGATGTATTTGTACATGCAGCAGTGAGTCACACCAGTGGAACAAGCATGCACGCTTGAATAAGAAACACTCAAGAAAGTTATAGAGTGTGAATCAACACTAATTTTCTATTGAGGTGGGTAAATGTGCCTTTCACATAATGTATTCGCCTCATTGGGAAGACAGTAACTGCTTTACGATTGCACCTCGCTGAGATGTGCAGTGTTGGTTGGAAGTGCAAGCGTCATAACGGCGCTTTGAATAGGCCACATGCTGCGTGCTTTTCTGCCATCATTTTCCCCTCCAGATAATTGATGTCCTCTAAATGGTATTTTACAATTGTTCACATTTATTTCAGTTACTCATCTTTTACGGGCATATGTTGGGGTTACGTAACAGGCATATTTATGCCTGATGGATGCTTTTGAGAGGGATTGATGAGGCTATCTCTACTGGTCTTGCCAAAAAAACTATGAGAAAGCAAGAAGTCAGATAATAATGAGACCTTACTCTCCTCTCTCCTCCTCTGAGAGCAGCTGCTCCGTTTGATCCATTTTTAGGACTCTCATCTCACCCCCAACGAAAAAAAAAATCAAACAAGATTACGGAAAATTGTTCTATGGTTTAATTGAGGTTTACATTAAGCATATGTCAGGGAGTAAAGAATGGTATAAATGTGTTTTTTTTACTAATCTCTGTTTTATTATGACAAACGGCTGAGTCGCCACTGTGCCCCGGGTGCTTAAACTCTAGCTGGGTAATCAATTCAGAAGACTTGGGCTGTTAGGAATATGTGCGTGATGTGATTAGCCTAATTTCAGAGGTATTTTGCTGTTGCTCGATGCTAGAGCAGTCAAAACCGTTACTTATAATGCTCTGCTGTTTTATTGTCTGCGAAGTTAAACGTATTGCATCTTGTCAGATCAATATCACTGTTTTGTGGGGTACGGCAGCTTTATAGATCCCTGTAATGTATAGCATGCATATGTGGCCTCTGGCCTACATAAATGAATTGTTAGGTTGTGAACGAGAGAGATGGAGAGAGTGTCATTGTGTGACTGGTCTGATGTCAAACATAAAGGCTAACTCCTGTAGCAGCCTGAGGATACATGAGCTTTGGTTCATTTGGTGGAGTTCTTGTTGCACTCCAGCGCTAGTTAATTATTCAGGCTAATGGTATTTTCTCTGAGCTCCGGCAGATCATTTGTTATGTATCCCTTACTGCTCATTATTAAGTGTCCTACGGCTGGGACATGGGCATAGCGACACATCGAGACATAGCGAGACAGCTGGGAAAGAAATACCTTTTAGGACATGGCTGTTTTTGGAGAGGTGTGTACACTAGCTAGCTAATTTCTAAAATGAATAAATGGACATAATATCTGTAACATGACTAATGTAACATGTCCTTGACTGATTTTTTGTTCATTTACATATTTATTTATTTATTTATTTAGCTTAGCTGTTTTGCGCAAAAAGAAAGTGTGTGTACCACATAATATATACTATAGTCAAGTGCCTTCATTTATAGCGCTTTTAACAATATTGTTAGCAGAAATTGTTTGGCTTTACAGCAGCTCTAGAATAAAGTTATTGTCCTGATAAATATATATTACAATATCCAATATATATACAGTATAGTATTGTAGTGAATGAATGAGTCATTCATTGAGTCAAATCTTTCAAAAATGGTGACTCATTTAGTAAAGGAGAAACAAATGTTTGCCTTTACGACGGAGTCATTGAATCGTTTACTCAATTGATTTTTCAAAAAACTGATTCATTTAGGAATTAAACAAATGTTTGTTTTTTATTATTATAATTTTATTATAATCATAAACATGAATTACTTTAGGAAATTTAGGCATGCAGCAGATGCTTAATTACTTATTAACATTTAATTTATTGTTTATTGAACTCTTTTTTTGTAATTGTATTCCCATGTATATAAATGCATAGGTGTGGTTGTGTGTGTGATAAGTCTACTGCTACAAATTGACATGAAACGCTAACAAAATTTGCAAGTGATTTTCATACCAAAATAATTTACGGCAAGCGTGACCTAAATTTCTGTCAGCCTCTGAGGAAAGTTTGCATACCTAAACAAAAGTGACACACATGGTCATTCGCTTACTTTACATCCGATACATCAAATTCTGTGTTAGACCAATGCTCAACTTCTATTTTGGGTGATTGTTTGGTAACATGACTCAAATTTACATTGAGTAGTAGACAAAAATGAATTTCTGTTAATAGTATTTAAATGAAATGCAAACCCCATAAAATTAAATATTATAATTGACTGTACTTAATTTTACTGTACAGAACTATAATGAAAAACTTTGTGTTAAATAGGGATGCACCGATCATGAAAATCTTATTTATGGCTGGTTGACTGCTGTATCTCTAGTGTTAAATACCATATTGGGCCATTTAACTTTCTATCAAGGAATCCTTTATATCAGTGTTTCTCAGCCCTGGGTCACTAGACCGTTTTGAGTGGGTTGCACAGTGTGTAGTCAAAATAAACAACTATTTAATAGCCTTACCTTATTCTGTTTATTCATCACTGTTAGTGTTATTCTACAATTTAGGTGTATGTGAGGTAAAGTGGAACAGTACCTTTTTTTTTTTTTGGGAAATTCTTGGTTCAAGTTCCTAAAGATTTGGGTCACAGCTTGATGACCATGGGAAAATGTGTGTCCCGTGGCCAAACCAGTTGAGAACCACTGGTCTATATTCTGCCACCATACATCACGAGAGCAGCAGTTAAATCTGTGTTTGGAAATTTCTTTAAAAAGCCTATGTTCTTTTAGTTGTTTGCCTGCATCACTTTTCCCTTCATTTTCCTAAATTTCTGTTACATGCTTTAATCATCTGTGTAATGAAAAACAAATTGGTTTGGCACAACTCGGGGCTCTACATGAACATTTGCTTAGGAGCGCGCTTGCCCTTATGGGTACAGTCTGCGTTTCGTTTTTTGTTTTTTTAAGACTGCAAAACTAATGTGTGACAATACAACATATCCACAATCAGGCACTGACAAACTGAATATATGAAATATCTAGTTCTGCAACCATTCTGAAGCACAGGATTGGTCTGGGACAAAGTACATAGACACTTTTAAGAATAAACTTCTTTCAACCTGACAGGTGGCAGTCCTGAGTGAACACCCAATAAAGAAATCTCAATATTTTTATAATCACCTCCACTAGTCTTAAAGGTACACTATGTAACTATGGTTGGCTGTTCCTTCTGTTAACTTTCCTTAAAAATATTATCACAATCTCCACAAAAATATGAAGCAGCACAACTGTTTTCAACATTAATAATAAGAAGAAATGTTTCTTGAGCAGCAAATCAGTTAGAATGAGATTTCTGAAGGATCATGTGACTGGAGTAATGATGCTGAAAATTCAGATTTGCCATCACATTCATAAATTACATTTCAAAATATAATAAAATAGAAAACAGTTATTTGAAATTGTAACAATATTTCACAATATTACAGTTTTTACTGTATTTTTGATCAAATAAATGCAGCCGTGTAGAGCATAGGACACTTCTTTCTATAACATTAAAACATCTTACCGACCCCAAACTTTTGAACGGTAGAGTACAGTATATGCTGTAATTTAACTCCAGACACTGAAAAACATCCTGAAGCGGTTGCAATTATTTGGGATTTCTTTCTTTTGTTGACTTTGAGAAACAGCCGATCACATTGTAATTTGAGTGATAGTAATCCTTATATGTTAACAAGTTTTGTTCAGATGTCACTGAATGCATTTTCACATTAGCACACAGCCATTTCCTCACACAAATACCTGCGCTGTGGAGGCCTGCAGATGTGTAACATGCAGAGGTCTGTAGTGCCAGAGGCAGATCAGCGTTGTGTAAAAAATGATGACATTGGTAGCAACTCTCCAGAGGTGTTTTCACGCTTTTCCTGCTGTGGCCTGAAATATGAGGCCATTACCTCAGTTTTTGTTAAGAATTTGCTGCCACGGGCTATAAAATATCCTCTTATGTAGTCAAAACGCTTGTTCATTAATTATACAGATGTGCCGAGAATTCCTTGCTATCAAATTGCATCACACACAGAAAAACATTCACATAAAACCATCGTCCAAATGAAACCGTTAGGAGTGCTTTAGCAGTACTCAGTTCCTCCTGGCCAGAGTTATGGAGTAATTTACTGATTTAATGATATAAATATCTTACACAGTCTGTTTTGTAGAATTAGGTTTTAAAAATAAAGTGGAGAGTGTCGTCCTTGTAAAGCTGTGATTGCATGTCATTACTCTGCAGTAATTTATCTTCAGCATTGGTGTAGAGACCGAGTCCTGTGCGGACCGGTAAAAGCTGGGTCAGGAGACCTGGCGTACTGGTGGCCGGAGTTAAGTTGTCAGGTTTTAGATGGAACCATGCCAGTGAAAATCAATAAAGACGGATCTAATCACAGGCGGAGGACACGGCTCCTCTGCAGAATAAGGCTATGAAATCAACTTGCCAACTACATCAGAAGTGGTGTGATTAATTATGTTTGAATAAACTCTAGTCGGAAATTAATTATCAAATCAGTGACATGTAAATAAAAGGCAGGAAGGTGAAACTTGTAAACTATGGATAAGCAAACCGTAATTGTCTTGAAATAATTATTTCATTATTTATAATTGTTTTAGCATCTTCTAAGTCTAGAACGTGGATCTGTAAAACTGTAATGAATCCATAGTGTGTGTGTGTGGTGTGTGTGTGTGTGTGGTGTGTGTGTGTGTGTGTGTGTGTGTGTGTGTGTGTGTGTGTGTGTGTGTGTGTGTGTGTGTGTGTGTGTGTGTGTGTGTGTGTGTGTGTGTGTGTGTGTGTGTGTGTGAAATACACTATATTCACATTTACATGTTTTTGAGTCTCTTCAAGTCTCTTATGCTCACGAAGGCTGCATTTATTTGATCAAAAATACAGTAAAGCAATAATATCGTGCAATATTATTACAACTTCAAATATCTGTTTGTTTTTGTTTTTTACAACATCATTTATTCCTATGATGGCAAATCTGAATTTTCAGCATCATTACTCCAGTGTCACATGATCCTTCAGAAATTATCCTAATATGCCAATTTGCTGCTCAAGAAACATTTCTCATTATTATCATTGTTTGAATTATTTGTGCTGCTCAATATTTTTGTGGAAACACTGATACATTTTTTCAAGATTCTTTGATGAATGGAAAGTTCAAAAGAACAGCATGTATTTGAAATAGAATTTTTTTATAACATTTTAATTATCTTTACTGTCGCTTTTCATTTAATTTAAGGCATCCTTGCTAAATTAAAGTATTCATTTCTTCTCTTTTGTTTATGTATTGACCCCAAACTTTTGAACCGTAGGGTAAAAATAAATGCATGTTTATGCCTCTGAATCAATCCAATCAAATTTGATTTGATTTCAAGTCCTGCCATATTACTCACTGATATACTTTTTTTTTTATTTTTTTTTTTATGTGGTTACACTTTGTTTTAAAGTGTCTGTGTTACAGTGTAATTATATAGGCCTATATAATTACATATATATATATATATATATATATATATATATATATATATATATATATATATATATATATATATATATATATATATATATATATATATATATATATATATATATAAGCACTGAGTAATATTTATTAACTACATGTACTTACTATAGGGTTAGGATAGGATTAGAATTTGGTTGAGGGTTAGTTGCATGTAATTATGCACAATTTCCTGTTAATACTATGTGTATTATGTAACATAATGTAACAAGGACACTGTGAAATCAAGATTTGTTTGTTTTTTTAACTCTTTTTCGATTCAAGAAAAGTGGCCAATTTTGACTGGTTGAAAGTTTTCAGAGCACAAAATGTGTCCACACAGCTCATGATTGCTCAGTTACACAAATAAGCCTAATCTCTGTTCCTCCTCTTCCTGCAGTGGGATCGGCAGAAACTGGCCATGGGCGTCCGGAGGAAGCAGTATTCTCGCAGAATACGGGACGCTGCATTTGGAGTTCATGCACCTCAGTGCACTTTCCGGGAAACCAGTTTTTGCAGAGAAGGTGAGAAGTAGTTCAGGCGTTACACCTCTGCAGTGCATTAAACACTGTGCTGAACGAAATGCAAACTTGTCGGGGTCATGAACTGTTAGAAGAGCTGACCACACTGACCCAGATTGACCTCTGCTCATAACCGTTTTATTGATGCTCGTTTGGCTGCGATTCTCAGATCTGATTTCTCACCGAATGAATCCGCTTGCCTGACCTGCGATATAGACACTGACAAATGACACTATTACAAGCTCTGAATGAGGCTGTACAAACTGTGAAAGTGACCTAGTCTATAGATTTATGAGTCTGTCCCCTGGAAGACATCGCTCACATCACAGAGGCTGTTTACTGTTTTTAGTGGATGAGCTTAGCTATGGCTTAATAATTGGATGTGGTGATGTAAGCGATATGTGCTCTGCCATTGCAGGTAATGAACATCAGAAAGGTGCTGAATCGCCTGGACAAACCTCAAGGATTGTACCCGAATTACCTGAATCCTAACAGTGGACAGTGGGGCCAGCGTAAGTCCAAACACACACACACACACACACACACACACACACACACACACGGAAGAACTTAAGAAGTATTAGCTGAAATGTAATACTGTTTTGTACTGTTTTATTACTGATTTGTACACGCTATACTCTCCTGGTGACACTCAAAGTCAGATTCAAGATAATATTTGTTGTGGATTGACAGACTGAACTTTGGGAGGTGATGTGACTCAGTTGCTGTGCTGCACAGCTTGCGCCACTACAAAAGCTTATCATTTGAATCAGTTTTTAAAGGTAACAAGCATGGAGCAAATCAGATTTTCATGATATAAGTGCTATAATTGGGTTCCCGGTGCATCTACCAAACCCTGAAAACGTGAAAAGTGACAACCCAGTAACTTTGCTTTGGTACGCCTTTCACTGTAGGCATGTCAACAATTAAAACTGTCTGTTTTACACGTTATTTTCAACAAACCAGATTTTAGATATCAGTTTTGAGATATCCATTCCAGATTGCAGGTTATTCTGGCCACAACCTCCTATATAGACAAAAATGACCTGCAGGACATGTAAAATAACCAACCACAGTTTGTGTTTGACAGAAATCTGGTGACAAAATCCCTGAGGGCAAAGCAGAATATTATGTTCTAGCTTCTGAGTTTCTCAACTGGAACTCTTGAATTTCTTTCAAAACTTTAAAACCATGAACCGCTCAAACTTTGGCAAAACCAGTGACAAGTTGTTCTTGTAGGAGCCTGGGAACTTTTAAACAGCCAGCAGACTGATAGAAACTTTGCGTTTCTGTTTGGAACTGTCGATTTCGGCCCGCTTTTGACATTTTTGGGTGTAATCTGGATCAGACTTTTCAATGCCGTTTGAGGCTGAGTCTAGACAGCTGGCAACCCTGAAACTGTCGAGAAGTGGCACGACTCTCTCACCACATCTCATCTTCATCGTGCTTAAGTTTCAGGGTTAATTATGCAACACAGACAGGAATATACACACTCTTCTCGTTGCGTTCATCTTCTAGATGGCACGTACATCAATAGTTTGGGCTGTTTTATGCTGGGCTCGAGGCAACGGGAAGATAACTTGAGTGAGGCCTGCTCTGCAGTGTTAGGCAGCTTTCGTGCCGTCCTCGCTCTGAAGGATTTATTGGCAGCTTAGTCTGGAGAGCAGTGCTGTCTCAACTTCATGGTCAGCGATGACGCAGGCGCCTGATGATGAAGAGCTGGAGGAGAACAAAGATACTGCAGTGTGTGTAGTCGGGATAACACAGGAGCACAAATTCTGATGGAGAAACGTCGCCACTGAGTGAGGAAAAAAAAGAGAGAGGCTTTTGAGCTGTCAGAATGTAGCAATCCGAGAGAAGGTTTCTATTTGTGCATCAGAGCAAGTCCTTTTTTTCACTTTGACAAAAGTCATTTGTTAGATGATCGTAAACAAAAATGATCTGAGATGGCAGCAGGCCGCAGGGAAGATGGGATGATAACGTACAGCTACATTTAAAAATAGCTGTCAGTCTTTTTATTTCACACAAGTAGCCCAGAACAGTCCTGAAGGGCTTTCCATATGGGTCAGTTGTCATGTTTAGGTTTTGGGCAGATAGTAGCTCTAGGGTTGACCGTAATGAAACGACAACATGAAACAGCCATCCTATATAGTCCACCATCTACCCTCCTTTTACCCTTCCTCTTTTTCCACATACTTGTCAGGAATTCTCAGAATGTTTCAAATCAGTTTTGCACCAAGCTGTTTTCTAACGTGACATGCCAACGGAATAAAACCTCATAGGAGACTGAATTGTAGCTCTCTTTGTATTATGGTGCGTTCACGTGCTATGGTAATTATGGTAAATACCAAAACCCAACGTTGAAAATGCACATGAACACACCCCTCATGTGGTATTTTCCACTGGGCAGCTCGTAGAATATTTTGATTTACGAGTTGCCGAGATGAGATAACCTTTGACCTATTCAAAATGGCGCAGAGCAATGCAAGAGTCATGAATGGTAAGCATTGTACACAACTAAACGTTTTTTTGCTACTGTTAGCGGATAGTTTTTGTAGCCTATACAATGTTGTGTCATTAACAATTGTACTATATAATGTGTTAACACTCACTATTCATGATCTAGAAAATATACAGCATATTATTCACCGTTTGAGTTTTGATAAATCATCATCTTGCTGTAGTGGATGACTTAACTGTAAGCAATCTAAAATTGTTTTAGCAAAATAACAGGTCTGGATCTGTGAGTCCATCTTTTCACCACATTACAACAACAAAAGCACTTGAACACAACACACTGGTAAATACCAGTTCACAAGTAGAAAATATCATCTTTTCCATAGCACGTGAAGGCAGCATTATTATTATAAAGAATATATTCTTATTGTTTATTCTAATTCTAAATATTTTTTAAAATGTATTGAAATAATATATGTACCTTTTTAAAATGGATAAAATTGTTATAAAATTGACTAAATTGTTACAATTAGTAAATTAAAATATTAATTTAATTTAAAAAAAATCAAGTTTTAATTATAATTCTAAGTATTCATTAGAATGTATTATAATGACTTAATTTAAGAATTTAATAAAAAGAATGTAATTTGCTGACGTGTGTGTGTGTGACACTGTGTGTGTGTGTTGTGACTGTGACTGTGTGTGTGTGTGTGTGTGTGTGTGTGTGTGTGTGTGTGTGTGTGTGTGTGTGTGTGTGTGTGTGTGTGTGTGTGTGTGTGTGTGTGTGTGTGTGTGTGTGTGTGTGTGTGTGTGTGTGTGTGTGTGTGTGTGTGTGTGTGTGTGTTGTGAAAGTTGACATCCTTCCAATTATTTTGAGTTCCACAGAACTAAAAGTCATTCGGGTTTGGAACAAAATAAGGTTGAGTAAATAACGGCAGAGTCTTAATGTTTTAGTGAACTATTCCTTTTAAGGAGTATTGTATCCAAAATTTAAAAAAATTAAATGATTACATCATTACAATCGTTCATTCACCATCATGTCATGCTTTGAAACACAAAAAAAATTTAGTAATTTTGTCGCTTCACATTTTGCTTTCAGTAAGGGTTGTGGCTAAGAACAGAATGTGTGTGTTGTGTATATGGTGTGTTTCAGGGCTGCTCTGTGTGCTTCAGTGCTGTACAGAGAGACTTCACATGTTCTCCGTGTCGGTTGGGTAATAAGCTCAGCTGGTCTTCAGGTTTTGCTCAGGAAGCACGTCAAGAGCTGACATAAAAAACCCCGTTTCCAGCTGTCAAGCTTTTACCAACAGAAGACCTCACATCTCCTTTTCACAACCAAACCCTCATACCAACAGCGCAGGAGTTTCTATGAGATCTGTGTGTGAACTAATATTACAACAGTGGGGAAAGCCATCTTATGTGACTAAGAAGTTAAATCAGGTAGCGCAAAGCTGTTGAAAATCGGGCCCGCGGGCAAATCCAGTCTGCCACGAGTATCAATGACCTCCTGCTAAAATCTTTTAAAGACTTTCTTTTGAGAATTCAATCCCTGCGTCTGTGCCGGCACTGCAAGAGAATGAAAGACCTCTCCCATTAAAATAAATGAAGCACTTCGAGAGAAACGGCTCCCGTCTACACTCAGACAAATGACTCAAAACAAAGAATACTTTTTTAAAATAGAAATTAATACTTTTATTCTGCAAGGATGCATTTAAAAAATATAGCAAAGACAAAATCTGTGAATAAATGCTGTTCTTTTGAACTTTTAATACAAAAATGTGTTTCTTGAGCAGCAATTCAACATTTTAGAATGAGTTCTGAAGACTGCACGAAAATGCTGAAAATGCAGCTTTACCATCACAAAATACCTTAAAGATAGTAAGGGCCCTATTTTAACGATCTGAAACGCAAGTGTCAAAGCGCAAAGCGCAAGTAACTTTGTGGGGGGATCCCGGCGCTGTTGCTATTTTCCCGGCAGGATAAATGACTCTTGCGCCTGGCGCAAATCTAAAAGGGGTTGGTCTGAAGTAGCTTCATTATTCATAGGTGTGGTTTGGGCATAAAGTGAAATAAACCAATCAGAGCGTCATCCAACATACCCTTTAAGAGCAGGTACGCATGTTGCATGGCGGATTGTTATTATTATGGCGGATTTACCCGGCATGCTTCAGAATCGGTTCACATCCGAGGAGATCGTTGTTCTCGTCAGGGCCGTAAAAGAAAGAGAATTGACATTGGGGATGGGACAAACCTAGCCTGGCTCCGCCCTCCTACGCACTTCTGCTCAATTTCATTTTCCTTCAGTACTAAGTCTGGGATTGTGCTGTAGACTTTGGTTTCCAGAAATACATTTTTTGTAGGACCAATCAGCAAACAGAGGGAGTGGCTGAGAACGATGACGTTGATGTCGACTCGTGCGTTAGCGATTGGTTATGGCAGATAGTGACTCTGGGCAGATCCAATAGTTTTAGACTTCAATAGAGTTCCCGTCTACAAGGAAGTTAACGCTTGTCAACGGAGCGGTGCCAGACTCTCTGTACAAATGAAATGTATGAGAGTCTGGTAGAACCAGGCTAGGACAAACCCACCCAAATCAATAGAAAAAAATATGAGAAAGCTCAACTTATCTGGTAAGTTAAGAGTAAGGTTTTTAATGTACTTATATTATGGTAAAGGTGATTTCACAGTCTTCAGATATTTTTTCCTGGTTCTTGACGGACAAACTAATTTGTCAGATGTCCTTATATACATATGTGTCTTGACATGTGTCATAGTCTATTGGGCAAACAGGTCTGATCAGTCATTACTACAATTTGCCTGAAAAATTGGGTAAATGTGTAAGCTAGATTTATGCCTATTTTTTCACATCTTCATGGACACCACATGATTTCCCTCGTGTGGTAATATATTTCCTTGTTATAATGTATGATTTGCAAAAATAAAAACTGCTGCATCTGAGTTGATGAGAGAATCAAAGTGTATGCGTGTTGTGCACCCGCTACATTATGGCCAAGCATGCGCGCTTAAAATAGCATTATGAACAACGCGCAACGCGCCGCTGACTTTAGACCAGGTTTTTTCTGGTCAGTGGCGGAATTGTTTTCTGGAACTGCAAAATAGCACCAGGGAATGTTTGTGCCGAAACACGCCTCATTTTTGCCCGACCCGGCCAGGGAGCGCAAGTTCATTTCCTAGTTTACCGACGCGCGTCTGTGGAGGGAAAAGCCCGCTTTGCGCTGGTGCAAAATAGGCATGATACATGCGTCAGTGTACAAAGTAATTTGCGCCGGGTGCAAGATAGAGCCCTAAAAGTCATATTTCCAAATATTAGTTTTTTACTGTTTTTTCAGCCTTGGTGAACATAAGAGACTTCTTTCAGAAACACAAAATCTTACTGACCCCAAACTTTCCGAACCAATCATTCACTTTTTCTTCAGAAGGTGTAAAAAATCTAGTTTAACAAAGCCTTGAAAGTGGGCACAAATTATTTAAATTAAATGTTACTAGCTTTTCAATTTATAATTGAACTTACTAATTTTGAGTTATAAGCCCAGATCTTTAGCTAATAAGATTCCATTTAAGCATTCATTTTTCATTTATCTGCAGTCCATGCTTTTCTATCAAGCGAAATCCTAGATAAGTCAGGTCTGTGTGTGTAAGGAGGATATAAATGTGTGTGGTGTGTGTTTCCAGGCGGTCCGTTCAGTGCTGTCCAGTCCACTGTGTGTGAGAGATGAGAATCTGTGTGTCGAGGAGCAGCACTGTTGTGTGATTGTCTGATTGATGATCAATCTCATGAATATTTATACCTCATTAAGCACTTGTTTGTGTGATAGATGTGTCAAGAGAAATGGAGGCACAGCGCAGACAGCCGTAATAAATACACTGCTGAGCTACTGTTCAGGGTAAATGCACAGGAAGGGGAAAACAAGCAGTTTGCTTTAGTTTAAAGTCTTATTTCAAATGTCTATGGGGTTTTTATGGTACTCACTTTGCACTCAGCTGAATTTCTGAATTAGGTTTTTGTTAATCTTCCTCAGGGATATTTAAATTATGCAGCTCATGGGCCAAAATGTGCACCAGGGGCCAGTGAATAAAAATGACCCGCTAATAACCGATACTTATGGTTTTAAAATGTGCAATAACCAACAATTACGGCTACATGTGCTACATCACCTCATATTTATATCCATTTTCATTTCTATCAGAAGTGCTGGTCAGACCCTTTTCATTTTCCAAACCAATGTAGATATATTTTAGTTACTATATACTTGTTTTATTCAAATGAATTAACCATTCTAAAGATTATACAATTTCATAAATGTATGCTAATGTCTCATCTTTGAATGTCTTAAACCTTCACAAAACAACACTTAATATTCAAGAAAATTTGACTACAATTCATCTGTAAAATCAATAATAGCCCTATCCGTCCATCAGTCCGTTTTGCTTGAATGGGATGTTTTTATTAATTTTTTTGGCTACTAAATGGAATTCACACATTTGGAACGCTATAAACGGTCTGTCACTTTGGGCCACTTAATGATGACAGTATTTGCATAGTGATGCATTGCTTCATAATAATTAAAAAGGAAGTGTGACTTGAAATGAATTGAGAAACTTTTTGTGAATGAATGTGATTATCAATTACAGTGTTCTAGGTGGTTGCTAAGCTTTTCTAAATGGTTGCTAGGGTGTTCTAGGTCAGAGGTCCTCAAATTGAGGACCTGTTGTCCACCGGACCACGAGACATAATGATCAGATTGGACCATCAAAACAATGGAGCGGTTCACACCACAAGCCCTCGGGGTTGTTTATAAAAATGATTTTTTTTGCCGCTATATTCTCTAATATTTATATCTAAGCAAAACGTTCTTCATTAAAGCCCTTTCCATTCCGTGCAAGTTGCTTCTCTATCCGCCAAAGACGCTAAACGCCACATGAAGAGCCGCAGATAATGTAGTTATTTTAACTTCAGTAGCAAAAACACTGAGCAGCAAAATAAGTTGATACTTTTGCTAAATACTAACAATGTTATGAATGGGAATACGACAAAAACTTTGTTTTCTGTTAATTATGAGTGTTTTGATTATTATGTACATGTTTGTTTGTTTTTAGTAGAAAGGCCTACTTAACAAAATATGATAATGGTTCAGACTCTTAAGAAGAAACCCCTGAACTCCCATACCGTATCTTTTCGGTCACATGACCTTCTGTCATAGGTATATAAATGTAAAAATAAAAAAAAAGTCTGATGAAACATCTGATTTTTCCTTTTAATATTCAAAATCATTTAAAAATAATAATAATAATCCTAAACAAAGTACTACTGCTGCTCAGATGGAAATGTATAACTATTCCAAATATCATAATTATAATTATACAGTATATTATAATTATTATAAATGCCTTTTAGAAAAAAAATTGTATCAGAGTAGATGAATTTTATTTTCTGTATGAAGATTATTGGTTGTTTGTAACCTTTTATTCATTCTAGTATGTTATTTATGGTGTGTATGTTTTTGTCATGGCATTAAGCATCTACTACGATTACTACTTCTCTTTTAAATGTGAAGTACTCCAGGTTCACTCTATCTGATATTTACATAATTGCAAACATGTTTTACCATACAAACTTCCTGAGATGAGAGCGCTTCTCTTGCTCTCTCGTACCGTGTGAAAGTTTCTGTGTGTGCGCATATTCATGTCTGAGATTTTTGTGCAGTTTGATATAATGCAGTCCCACCGCAGACTATAGATGAATGTAGGACTGGATTTTTCACACACACGCTGGCATTTCCGCTGTGTTGCAGATCACGTCTCAGTTGGAGGCTTGGGGGACAGTTTCTACGAGTACCTGCTGAAGGCCTGGCTCATGTCAGACAAAAGTGACGAGGAGGGGAAGAAGCTTTACTACGATGCCCTGCAGGTAAAGTCCATCTTTTACAGAGAGAAAAAGACCAGAGAAGTGTTACATTCTACTGCCGATTTTAAGAAGTGGCCGGACCGCTGCTGACTAGACATCCATGTTTCTTGAATGATGCCTTCAAGGGATTTGTGTCAGCAAAATAGTGAGGAAACAAAATTATTACATTTTTACTAGGGCTGGGTAAAAAATATCGATTTCTCGATTTTAGTCGATTCTCATTTTTACGAACCGATATCGATTCTTAAATCCAAGAATCGATTAGTCATCCTGTTTTCAGTTGATGAAATAATGGAACATTGTAGCGCGCATCCCATCCAATAAAGGCAATAATCTTTGTGCTTTGTTACTATTGATATGAAACAAAGTCTCAGATTTCAAATTACGTCCGTTTTCTTAAGAAATTCAAAAACATAACCGTTTTTGGCGTTGTGGCGTGTGATCGCTCTGGTGTGCGCATGTCAGCTCAAGAGAAGCAGCAGCGCCGAGCATCTTCTCTTCCACCTTAATATTACCCGTTACAGCGTGAAATAAACAAGAATGAGCATCTGAAAGGTTGTTAAAAGATAGAGTACAACTTATCGAAATCCTTATTGTCACATGGAACGCTCAATCAGTGTTTCAACTGTGAAAAGACGTCAGTTAAACAGCTTGTATACAATGCCATGGACGTCACATTTACCTCAGAAAAACCATAGTGACCGGCATGAACTCGTTAGTCGGCTATTAGAGAGGAGCATTTTGCTAAATATATGCACCATATTACATATTCATTATGTTTTATGTTCTTCAATATTTAATTCATGTTTGAATAAATCGGTCAAGTTTTTATGAAAGCCACCATTTAAATGTTTATATTTCATATAACTTTATGATTAAAAAATAAATAAAAGTGTAATTTAAGTGTTTGTATACAAATCAGTAAATCTTTACCTTCAATATTAGGCTATAGTAGGCTAATGAATTTTAATGATACAACGACTCCCATAGTTTATAGCATTGGTTAAGAGGTTTGTTTTCTTTGAGAAAATTTGCCTTGTATTGTACCTGATATCCAAGATAATCAATATTCATCGAATCGAATCGGAATCGAAATCGAATCGAATTGCAAGCTTGTGAATCGAAATCGAATCGAATTGTGAAATTTGTGTCAATACCAAGCCCTAATTTTTACCTAAATTAGTAAACAATTTGTGGTGTTAGTTGATGCAGGGTTTAACTAAATTCAAAGTTATTTATTCCAATACAAGTATGCAATAAAACAGAATTACGTAATTCTGCCCGCTAATTATGCCGTTTATTTCCTGAAATGTAGAATACATTTGTTTAGGTTAAACAGTTTTAACTGAGTCCAAAACTGTCAAAATAATTAACACTATCATTAATTTTCTTCTGAACTATCACCTGAATTTTCACACATTATTATTTTTTATTTATTTAAAATAAATGAAACTCCTGGATGTAATTTGAAGGTTTGCTCCATTTTAAATGGGTAGTGAATTTTATGAAACTATCCACTGTGGTCCATAAAATGAAAGGTAATTTATTAAATATAATGAAAATATTTAAAATAGTTTAATATGTCTGTTAATGGAAAATTCATACTCAAAAAAATGTAAAAGTGTTATTTAAAACTACAAAGCTTTCATTTTATTTATACTGTATGCAATTCTGCATCTTGTTCGCAAGCTCAATTCCAATTCAAATCTCATTTCATTTTTTTTTTTGGTAGAGCGATCCAGATACACTTCAATAAAACTAAAATAAAACTGAATTTCAATTCTTAATGCTCGATTGTCATTCACAAATTAAATTTAATATTAATATCTAATCAGACTAAAGTTTATTTAGTGCTAGTTCTGTGTTGAATGTTTCCCCTCAAGTTCCTTGTCCAGTTTTTCCATCTACATTTGTCGTGTGTGTGGGGCGTGCGTGCGTGCGTGCGTGCGTGCTGGTGCGTGCGTGCGTGGTGGTGTGTGTGTGTGTGTGTGTGGTGTGTGTTTCTACTAAAGCTGTCCGTGAGAGCTTTGGAAAGCTGGTGCAGACTGATTGTTACAGACCACAAACTCAATCCTCACTTTCATTAGAGAGGACCATCTCAACCTGCCTAAGATAATGTTGTCCCTCTGGCCGTCTGTCTGGGTGCCTCCCTGGAGTGACTCAACACACACACACATTGGACTCCAGGCCAATCATCCAAGAAAAGAAAAGTGCATTATTTCGGTCACCTTCACAGAGGGCTTATAAAATTGCCATTGTGTCCATCATTTTACCCAGGCATTCATTACCACTATATAAAGCTCTTTATCCGGCCTTTAACTCTCTCTATACTGCCTGATTTCACCTAATTTATCTCACTAACCATGGATAGGGCGCTCAATCATTTCCTTTCATCCACACTTCTCAGCTGTAGCATTCAGTTATTTGCACCATTGGGAAAAATAAGCACATTACGGCAATTACTGTTGACGTATTGCAGTAGATTGAGTTCCTGTTGTAAAGTCTTCATTTTTGTGTATAATGGTGTTGGGGGAGCTACTTTACAACTCGCATTCCAAGCTACGAACTAGTGTCATTGGAATACGGTTGTAATCAAAATTATTCAACCCCAATTGCAAGTCTTACAAGACTTTCAGATTTACAGACTTTCAGCTGTTATTGAAATAGCTCAACACAACAAATGTTGAATAAGTGTTTTCCCCAAATTCAACTGAAAATGGATTTTTTTTTAATTCTTCACTCACAACGACACAAATCTGCAAAATGCTTGTTGTCTCCAGCACACCTGATGCAACTAATCAAGGGCTTCATTAGTTGCACCAGGTGTGCTTGAGCTAGAACACATGACATATCTGAACTGGCTTGGTTTGTTGAGTGTCACATTTGACTGCATGTTAGAAATATGGCTCAAAAGATAAGTTAAAAGAATGCTCCAAAAAGTTGAGAAGAAATGTTCCTAGAGACACCGTTGGAAGCATAGTTCGCAAGTTTAAAGTTAAAGGAACTGTGGTTACACTACCTGGACGAGGCAGAAAAAGGAAGCTATCAATAGCTGCAGCCAGATTTCTGAGAAGGCAGGTTTAGAGAAACCCTCGAGTGAATGCTAAAAGACCTGCAGCAAGACTTGGTGGCAACAGGCACTGCGCTTTCAGCTTGCACATTAAGGCATGTACTAAACGCATGCGGTTTCCATGCCAGAACTCCCAAGATGTAAATGGTAAAAATGGTAAATGGACTGCATTTATATAGTGCTTTCACAGACCCAATGGCCACTAAAGCGCTTTACATATTTGCCTCACATTCACTCACTCATTCACAAACCGACGGCGGTGTCAGCCATGCAAGGCGCCATCCAGCTCGTCGGGAGCAGCTGGGGTTAGATGTCTTGCTCATGGACACCTCGACACTTGGTCAGGTGGAACCGGGGATTGAACCACCAACCTTTCGGTTTGTAGACAATCTACATGAGCCACTGCCGCCCATGTACACCACTACTGACCCAAAAGCTCAAGAAAAGTCTCTCAAAATCATATAAATGAGCCACAGAAGTTTTGGGATTCTGTTCTGTGTTGCGATGAAACAAAACTGAAACTTGTCGGTCCTATGGATCAGCAGTTTGTCTGGAGGAAGCAGAATGAAGCATATGCTGAAAAGAACACTCTGCCAACAGTTAAAGGATTAGTTCACTTTAAAAAAAAAACTTCTGCTGATAATTTACTCACCCCCATGTCATCCAAGATGTCCATGTCTTTCTTTCTTCAGTCAAAAAGAAATTAAGGTTTTTGATGAAAACGTTCCAGGATTTTTCTCCATATAATGGACTACAATGGGACCTAAACGGTTCAAGGTCCAAATGACAGTTTCAGTGCAGCTTCAAAGGGCTTTAAACGACACCAGACGATGAATAAGGGTCTTATCTAGCGAAACCATCGCTCATTTCAAAAATAAATAAAAAAAGTTTAAGTTTTATAAGCACAAATGCTCGCCTTGCTCTGTTTTGTGATGCGCGTTCATGTGACGTTCGCTCGTGATCTTTTCAACGTAATTGCGTATCACGTGACGTCACATGAACGCGCGTCACATGCCCGGTGATGCTCTGCGGCTGCTTTGCATATTCTGGCACTGGAAACCTGCAGCGTGTGGAAGGCAAGATGGATTGATTGAAGTATCAGGAAATCCTAGGAGAAAACGTCAACTTCTAACAGGACAATGATCCCAAGCATACTTCAAATTCCTCCAAGGCTTGGTTGCAGAAGAAGTCCTGGAAGACTCTACAGTGGCCATCGTAGTCACCTGACTTGAACCCCATAGAAAACCTCTGGTGAGATTTGAAGGCGGCGGTTGTACACACAAACCCTAGAGTATTACTGAACTGGAGGCCATTGCTCATGAGGAATGGTGTCAGATTCCTCAGAAACGCTGCCAGAATCTAGTGTCTGGTTCTAGATCTCGTTTGCAGCAGATCATAACAGCAAAAGAGTGTTCTACTAAGTACTAAAGATGTTTGCCATGAAGGGCTTGGATAATTTTGAGACTGTCATTTAAAAGTTGCATTTTAATTTGAATTTGGGGAAACCACTTGAAACTTTTGTCGGTAACACTTTATTTGAAGGGGTGTGCATAAGACTGACATGACACTGTCATAAACATGACATAACACCTGTCATGAACATGAAGGAGTCTTTATGAATGTTTATGACTGTTGTCATTAAGTGTCATTCGGTAAATTATGACACTTTTAATGCAAAGTTGACATTGTTTAAAATGTCTTTGTTATGACAACTTGACATTAACAAAGACAAAAAATGTCTTTGTTATGACAACTTGACATTACCCAAGACAAAAATGTCTTGATTATGACAACTTGACATTAACAAAGACGGAAATGTCTTTGTTATGACAACTTAATATTAACCAAGAAATCATAACCTGTCAACCTGTCACAAATATGTCATAACAGGTCTAATTATCAAACTTCAAGCATTTTGCAGTGTAATAACCCTTAATGACATCTTTATAACTAGTACAATGTGTTCCACTTTACTTGAGGACAAGTAAAATATTCATGACACAGTTATAATGGTGTCATGACGGCCAAAGTTGTCACAGGTTGACAGGTTATGATTTCTCGGTTAATGTCAAGTTGTCATAACAAAGACATTTCCGTCTTTGTTAATTTCAAGTTGTCATAATCAAGACATTTTTGTCTTGGGTAATGTCAAGTTGTCATAACAAAGACATTTTAAACAATGTCAACTTTGCATTGAAAGTGTCATAATTTACCGAATGACACTTACTGACAACAGTCATAAACATTCATAAAGACTCCTTCATGTTTATGACAGGTGTTATGTCATGTTTATGACAGTGTCATGTCAGTCTTATGCACACCCCTTCAAATAAAGTGTTACCCTTTTGTTTTGTTGAGCCAATTCAATTACTTAGGTTTATTTGCAAAATGTGCAGACTTTCAGCTGTTTACAATGAACAAATCAAAGATTTGCAATGTGGGTTGCATAATTTCGATTACAACTGTACTGGATTCTGCTCACTTGCTGATTTCATACACAATATTTCTACATTTTTAAAGTTACAATGATTCTGAAAAGTGCTGGACCCCTGTCTACCAATCCTCAATGTCATGTGAAAGATAAATTTTATAAATGATTACTTTTTTTACGTTTTTGTTTTGACAAGCACATCTCACAGTACGGTATGTGATTTATTTCTCCATGTGTGGCAGGAGACTAGTTACTGTGGTCTACTGCGGTTTCATGTATCAATCCGCACTCTTTTTCTTTTGGATAATAACTCAAATCAATATTTATATTTTATTTATTTTTATATTTAATGTATTTAATGAATATGTCATGTCCATCTATGAATTTAATTAGCACAGCAGTAATACACAGGAAAATAAACTGCCATTCATTATCACGGTATATATCCTTTAGGGTGATGCAAGATCCAAAATCGAACACTTGAAACCAGCATTCTCATGCTATAGAGAACATGTTTGATTAATTACTCATCTTACTCTTTAATTCAATTAGACAGAACAAAAATCTATCCAAAAATTCTATCATCACATGAACAGCTACAATACATTATTCAATATACTAAAAAAAAAGTAAGCTAGTACTGTTACTACGAGTTTCTCCACAACACTGATGCCATATTTATGATGAAATAAGATTACAAAGGGTGTGATGTAAGAAAAAGAGAGTCGAATGCTTTACTTATTTTCTTGCGTGTCTTTGGTACCATGGGGATGAAGTCTCCAGTTTTCCATTCAAATGCAGCGGACCCCTTTTCCAGACAGATAAGAATCTCATTTCCCATGTGTGTGATGTTTCTGTAAATACACACCGCTGGCACACAGCTGTGACCCTGATTTCTGCAATGATCTTCCTTATACTCTTGAAGGCCTTGCACTCTTCTTAGGACGCTTTTGAGAGAAATCACACCGAAGCCTTGAATGCCCTTGTTTGCATTTGTTTTGTTTACCTAATACAAAAGAGGACAAAGTTCATTTTAACCCACACCGGATAAATAACCACAGAGTGAAGACATTGGCATTGAAAACAACTTATTGACCTCTACTTTTCATTTTCTGTTCCGTATGCAGGCGATTGAGAAGAATTTAATCCGGAAGTCAAGTGGAGGGTTGACGTATATCGCAGAATGGAAAGGCGGACTCCTGGAGCATAAGATGGGTCACCTGACCTGCTTCGCCGGTGGTATGATTGCTTTAGGAGCAGACGGAGCCCCCGATGATAAGACGGGTCACCAGATGGAGCTCGCGGCTGAGATCGCCCGCACGTGTCACGAGTCTTACTCCCGAACAAGTGAGTGACAGAACTGCTTTGAAAATGCTGAAACAACAAATATGAAACATTTCCAGCAAAAAAAAAAGATGCATGATTATACAGACATTTTCTAGATATAGTTAGAATAGTGCAGTGCAAGTGCAGACACCCTGAAATAAGTAATGTTTTGTGTAAAAAAAAAAATATTTTCTAACATTTTTATTTTCTAGTTTTCTTGCCTACTAATTATGATTGCAAAACAATTATTCTAATTCTCGGTATTGTATTGTGAATATAATATTGTTGTAGTAAAGTATTTATTTCGTTATATTATCTTTATTTACTTATTTTTATTTTATTATTTATTTTTTATTCAAATTACTGTATAACAGTAAATCAAAAGTACTCAAAGGTAAAATGGTTTACGGTAATGAGAATTGTTGATTTATTTACTTATTTAAACTACGGTATTGAGTTTTTGTGGAAAATTGTGACATTAGAACAAAACAATGTATTTAAGTAAATATTTAAATTATATGTTTATGCATAGGTTTGTCTAACATTTATTATATACAGATTATATGATGTATTTTTCACATCTTTGCAGTGGCAAGAGATTTGTTACTTTACTAGTCAAGTATTTTATTTTGCTGACTCTGCTCAGTGCCCGTTAACCCTGAACACACACACACACACACACACACACACACACACACAAATCCCTCTGGCACTCGTTAAACACATACATAGTCATAGTCATCACTGGCGTGTTCATAATGCGTAGGTATTTTTATCTGACGCAGATTAACACAGGTCCAGATTATGCCACAGCCCTTTATCCACATCCTGATAGTGTTTCTCTTCATCTCAGGGACAATGTAATCCCATAATCCCTTGTCTACATGGACGTTTGAGTGATGAATTTGTCGGCATGCATGTTTCAGGTATGAAGCTGGGTCCCGAGGCGTTCCGTTTTGACGGCGGCGTGGAGGCCATCGCCACACGGCAAAATGAGAAGTACTTCATCCTGAGGCCGGAGGTCATCGAAACGTACATGTACATGTGGAGGTTCACCCACGACCCCAAGTACAGACAGTGGGGCTGGGAGGCGGTACAGGTGAGAACTCTGTCATGCGGATTTGACACATCACGTATTATGTAATGTCACCAGTACGTGACTGGTTAAACTGGGATGTAGGCCAGACTGTGAGTCACAGCGAGGCTTTATCCTGCCCTCAGACGCTCCCTGCACTTCAGCATTGCAGGATTAGAGACAATGGAGACCGCCAGGATCTCACAGCCTTGTAATTGTATCATAATGACTTCAGATTGCCATTGTGATTTGTCTGTCCCTTTAGGCGATACATCACATCTCTTCCTCCCTCGCTCTCCCTCTGTCATCTATTCCCCTCTCAGTAAAAATGTGCTGGCTCAACTCTTATGGAATGAAAGGCTTTATTCTTTCTTTCCTTTAAAAACTGCTTTGTAAAATCTTCATTATCTTAAAACATTATTTTACACAATCTTTACACCGCCACAACGCCAATAATTTGATTGTTGTAATGGCACTTTTCACAAATAGGGCACAATTTGCTTTCCCATTACAGAGGCACATCCCATTACTGTTTGATAAACTGTTATGAGGTTTCTAGCATGAAAAGTGGATACATTTAATCAAATCAAATATCTTTTTTCTATTTAACTTTGATGTTTATTGATTAAAAAAATCAATTTAATGGTTTTAAACCAATTCACATATATTTCAAATTTGGTAAAAAAAAAAAAAAAGTTTAAAATATCACTAAACATGCACATGTTTTATGGGGACTTACCATAGACATGATGATTTTTGTAAGCCTTTACTGTCACATTTGATCAATTGAATGCATTTTTGCCGAATAAAAGTGATTTATTTTAAAACTTGGTGTTCAAACAAACACCTAAATCCTTAATATTAAACTTTGGCACATAAATTGTCCCACACAGGGTTTTTTTTTTCTGTTGTAAATCATGAGTCTCCTTGAGGTAAACTATGCTACACTATAATTTTAGTTTGAGTGATTGGACCTACTATTTATGCCTGACTGTCAATAAAACCGGCTGATAGACTCCCATAGACTTCCACTGAAGGAGCAGCCCCAGATATATATCTAGAGACCAGAATATTATAAAGCAGGAGTCTACGGGCAGGTGATCGGGGTCGGAGCTAAACTCTGCAGAAAAGTTGCCAGAATTGCCCAGCCCTGTCATATAGACTTGGGAGTGGGGTTCTTTTGAATGGAGCCAGTAAACACCTTCGCATTGGTGTACTGTCTCTGAAAATTAAATGTACATGGAATTACATTGATACTGACAGGGGCATTTCTATCTCTATCTCAGGCTCTGGAGAAGTACTGCAGGTTGGAAGGGGGTTACAGCGGAGTAAGAGACGTCTACGCCAGCACTCCTAACCATGATGACGTGCAGCAGAGCTTCTATCTGGCTGAAACACTCAAGTGAGTACAGCGCACACACAGGTGACTGTGTTGCAGGGTTCAGAAAACTCCTTGCATAATGCTTAAAAGCTTATAGCTTTTAAATTTATAAATGAACATCTTTTCTTTCTTTTTTGTGACACTATATTCATGAAAGTTAAGCACATTTCTCCCAAAATTCTGTATTACTGCAATGTGTGTGTGTGTGTGGTGTGTGGTGTGTGTGTGTGTGTGTGGTGTGTGTGTGTGTGTGTGTGTGTGTGTGTGTGTGTGTGTGTGTGTGTGTGTGTGTGTGTGTGGTGTGTGTGTGTGTGGTGTGTGTGTGTGTGATGTAAATATGTATATATGTAAGGAATAATTGAATAAGGAATAAGCGATAATGCGGTCACGAAGCGAAGCCTTTACACCTCGGGTGTGCATTATTTTTCTAATAATTCAACGGCCCGGAGTCAATTATTCCGCTTACACTAGTGTTACCACACCTCGAAACATTCTTCAGATGATGCATTTGAAGACGTTTGTCAAGTTTTTGTCATTAAAAAGCTCTTGTATGTAGGACTAATTTCTTTCGCATTTAATCCTGTGCCTCCGTTGCTAATTCCAAAACGTCATTTTAGAGTTAGTGACGCATGTTTGAGCCACTGATAGCAGACTAATGCTGGACACACTTATGACTCGCTGAAACATTCAAAGACTGACTGTTTCTATCGACTGTAGCAGATCTTAAACACTTAAACACAAAAGACTGTGAACACAGAGTGAACACGCGTTTGGGCATGATCAGTCATAAGTATCAAATTACATTCATAACCGGCCTTAGAGTAAGTGTGTCCCCAGCTTTATGCAGAAGAGAGAGAGAGAGAGAGAGAGAGAGGAGAGAGAGAGAGAGAGAGAAGAGAAGAGGAGGAGAGAGATGAGGAGAGGAGAGAGAGAGAGAGAGAGAGAGAGAGAGAGAGAGAAGAGAGAGAGAGAGAGAGAGAGAGAGGAGAGAGAGAGAGAGAGAGAGAGAGAGAGAGAGAGAGAGAGAGAGAGAGAGAGAAGAGAGAGAGAGAGAGAGAGAGAGAGAGAGAGATGTTGCAATAATGAGACAGAAAAGCATGTGCGTCAATATTATTATTTATTAATTCGATTTGTTTTAATTAATTTTTTTATTCTTTGTGTGTGTTGTTGTAATTATTATTGCACTGGTAATGTGTGTTGTACTGTTGAATGAATTCTGATTCACATACTATACATTTATTACTGTGATTTGTTACTATAATCTAGTAAAACAAATTGTATTCTATTAATAAGAATCTAATTAGAATCATCAGTCAGAATAATGAGGGGGAAACATAAAACTAATGATAATTTGGAGAACTGTGCTTAATTATCATAAAAATAATGTTACAGTGCAAAACAAATATCTTAATAGACTTGATTTTCTCGATAAAAAAGGTTGTTTTTGTCTTTTGATTTTTTGAGGGAATATATAATACGTTTGTAAACACATATTTGGATATTAGAGCACTGATGTTGAGTCCTTGAATCATTTTATTTTATTTTATTTAAGTTTATTTGAATAGGGACTATCAAATAATCAGATTAGCCACCCAATTAGTTTGAGATTTTTCAGAAACCTCTTGCCACTGTGTTGTGCTGTAAATATCAAATGTTCTGTGAATAATCCATAGTGCATGTTGTAAGAGTCTGAGACTAACTTGTGTTTCTGCAATGATTGACTAAAGGAGGGATGTTCACTCAGAATGTTGTCAATTGAGCCATTTCTCTGTCAGAGCCAGAACTGTCACTGTCAAGGTGAAGTGACTGAGACACAAGACTGTGACGTTGAGCTCATTCCCAGGGTTCCTTATCACACAACATTCATCATTAAAGGCACTGATAAATGAAAGGAATGAATAAAGAGCAAGTATTTTACCCCGTCAGGGCCCAGAATGAAGAGCTGAGGAGTTCGAGAGGTCACAATGCACTTCTGTATCCTGTTTTTTGGGTAGCTTTTCCCAGTTCTCTTTCAGTTTGATTGCGGTTTAAGAGGAAATCACTGTTCGAGTCTCACCCCGCCACAGAAGACAGTAGCTCTACATTTCTCCAGCCTTTAATACTCAGGAGGAGTGCTTGCCCTTTGGCCAGGAGGAGCACAAAGCACACAATTGAACAGAAAAGACTTGAGTGAGCGCATCCAGAAACCCCTGCTTTCAGCTTTTCATTCTGGTTGTTTCTCGTTCTGTTGCTTTTGGCTGTGTTTGCCTCTTTTGCACAGTAAGTGTGTATTAAGTAATGAATCTTCTTCAGAGGCAGACTGTCTGGCGGGCTGAGGGATCAGAGTTTCCTGTTCATAGAAATGCTCTCAGTGTGTTTGTGGGCATGACTGTGCTCTTTAACATGCTCACTTCAGCCCACTTCATCTGCTCCGCTTCACATGCTGAACCACTAAAGGGAGAGTTCACGCAAAAACAGGAAAATTCGTGCATTTACTCATCCTCGTGTCTTTCCAAACCTGTATGATTTAAGGCCCGTTCACACCAAGAATGATATAGCGATAACTGTATTGGCGTCCACACAAACGCACGATAACATTCAGTTTACTATAGGCACATGCTCTAGTTTTGTCATCTGCCGCTTTAAATTATTTAAATCCATTAAAGCAGTATGGATGGCTTTAGATGGCTATCAATGTTTTTATCATTCATCAGCTGGAAAAAAAATCGCTTTAAAGCGTAATTTCAACAACTACATTACTACCGTTGTTATCGTTATAGTTGTGGTGTGGCTTTCCCTATTCTCATAGAATAAGAATGATTATTAAAACTTTAGTTATTGTTATAGTTATCATCCTTGGTGTGAACTGGCCTTTACTTCCTTTTATGTAAAAAGATAACTGAAAGTCAATGGAATCCAAAACAAATTATCTCCATTCTGCTTCATGATTTGGTTTGCCCAGGGTTTTAGTATTATTAGCTGCTTTTGGGGTGCAGTTAGATTTCAGTATTTTGAGGCTTTACTAAAAGCACTATAGTAAAACCAGGAGACGTTGCACTCAGGAAACGGAAGTTGTAATTTTGTCTTTTCTTTCTTAGTAAGCTTAACGGCTTTTCAAACAAAGCGAATGGCGAGACTTGAATTTGTCCATCAAGCCCCTTTCACACCGCCAGCGACTTTCGTAGTGCTGTCGCTCTAATGTTATTGGTAGACAGCACGTCTGGCCATATCTATAAAAAATACCACCATCACAAGTGATTATACAACTATATCATTTTAATTTGACTAGGAATTAGGCTCAAAAGAAACAGTATGCTGTTGGGAGAGTGTTTTATACTACCACAGCAGTGTTCAGTGGAATAATAATCAATGTTCTTGTCCCTGATAGCTAACATAATGCAGGGGAAACTGTCAAATGAACTGCAGCAGTGCTAAACTTACATCCTAAAATTACATGAATGTATGAATTAAACTCACTGAGACTGTCGACAGTTTCTTTTCCATGCCTCATTTTATTATATCCATGTATGTGGTTACAGTCGAATCATATAAACAGTGAAATCACCCCCGAACTCTTCGGTCTTGCCTGCACTCGAGACGGTGACGTGGGCTCCACTGAAAGTCTTTCCTATTGGTTGTCGCTCATGAAATCGCTTCTCATTTGAAATTTCTCAACTTTTGTCGCTTGTTTCTTGTCACTTGACACGCCCACATTCTGTCACCAATGGTCACTGTCGCTCGTGTCGCCGGAAGTCGCCAGCGCTCCATTGAAATGAATGGGATCATGCCGCTTTGTCGCTGCGTGTCACTGACGGTGTGAACGGGGCTTCAGGAATTGATTGGATGGTTGTGGTTTGCTACAGCTGTGATGTCATGTGAGTGACAGGTCGTCCCGCCCTCACGCCAGTAAATACTTCATCAGAGAAGAGATGTCACTGCAAGAGGGGAAGTTATTTTGATTAAAGATCATGAGGGCACATAAAAAATAAAAAGATGTGCACAGATCATTCACAGAATAACAAATACTTCCATTTTGAAGTATTTAAAATGTAAAAGGATATTAGCTTGATAGCTGTTGGGTACATTTCACTTGCAGGTGCAGTGTGATACTGTTGTCACTGTCATTAGATAATCGTCTTAGTCTCATTTATAATTGGCCTTAACCTTCCATTTTTTTCTAGCCAGTGGCAAAGCATTCAAACTGAAGGCCTGAAGATCTTGCTGGCTGCAAAAGGAGGTCAGGTGCAGTTTAAGCTGCCAGGAGTGGTTCATCCAGTGGACACGCGTGATTTAGCTTTAACTCTGGAGGCCTGAGGTCAACAGCTTATATTTTCAGAGGGGCTGTTGAGAAGAGAGCCTTTCATCGGCGAATCTCCAGCCAATGCATGTTCACAGAGGGAACCGAGAGGGAGGAAGGGTTAGAAACCATTTTATCAAGGTCACAACTTCATCAGGAAAACAGGCGTCAGCATCGCCGTCTCCAGATAAAGTTTATAGACTGTATTTTAACGAGTGTCATCCGGCCTTCCAAATAAACCTGTGGGTTTTTTTTCCTTGGCTGCAGGTTTTGAATTATGATCTTCATTTGTGAAACAATGTCCTTTAGCTATGACTCTCAGCCAAAGTAAAACGTTCAGACTTTCTGTAGTTTGTAATCTCTATCTCTTATTAGTGCTTGTCTTGGCAGTGTTTTACTTGAATTCATCAGCACTCAGTCGGGGGATGTTCACGTTTTGTTTACGATGTGAACATTCAGATTTTAAGAGGTAGATTTATTATGCAGGTCGACTTTAATGGAGATAATTAGTGATGTGTTCATTTTACTATTGCGCATTAGTATTAAACTTTGTAATTTGGCTATTATCACCCCTTTGTGCTATAGACATGAAGGATTTCTCAAATCAAGCAGTGTGTTGATCAGAAGGTGTGCTATTACTTTTCTGCATGGTCAGAAAAAAAGTATTTATGGCATTACATTAGAGCTGTAAAATTTTCGAGAGAGAGAGAGAGATTGCAAAAGCATATTATAATTTCTGTATTTGATGGAAATATTTTTTATTATAAAATCTCTACTAAAGAGTCTAGTGATTTGATTATTTCCCTCTCATAACATTTTGTTTATGCTTCTGATTCATGTACATAATATTTATTTCCAAATACCACAAATCTCTCACTGGCAATCTTAAGGGGGTCGCACACCGGACGCGCAGCTCGGCGCCGCGCCACGCAGCGCCAGGTCTTTTAAATTCGAACACATTATTCTCTATGAGAGTACACACACGCGGCGCCTTTCGGCGTCTGTCCGCGGCGCCCAGCAACGGCTCTGGACCGTGTTCAAAATCCTGCAGCGCCACACGCCGCCATTTACATAGTTATATATTAAATTTACATTTATGTGTCTCAAATAGTAGTAATGTATATACGGACTTAGCCCTGTGCTGGAATATACATTTAGTTTTATATTTATTTAAAGAAATCAGAAAATTGCTGATGTTATCAGATTTTCAGGTGAGAGTTGTCCTAGACGTGGCGTGGCGTGGCGCGCTGAGCTGCGCGTTCGGTGTGCGACCAGCTTTACTGTGAATTACTAGATCAACTATATACAAAATAAAGTGCCCTTTAAAAGATGTTCTTTCTCTCTTTTTTTCAGGTATTTGTATCTGCTGTTCTCAGACGATGACCATTTGCCCTTCGATCAGTGGGTGTTCAACACAGAGGCTCATCCTCTTCCCGTCATTAAGAAACCGAGCCCAGAGTTAGCCAACCATCTCAAGTAATCTTCACCCCACCCCAAAGCACCAATGGAACGTAACGTCCTGGACCTTCTTTAACAGTGGACGAGAGCTAGGGGTGTAAAACCCCTGTGGCTGGAGAAGTCCTGTCCTCCAGAACTTCTGCTGGAGTTTCATGTGTTTCTCCACAGCCCTTTCTCCTCTGCCGTCTCTTTCTCGGGATTCTGCATGCTGCCCGCTGTCCTCTCTCTCTCTCTCTCTCTCTCTCTCTCTCTCTCTCTCTCTCTCTCTCTCTCTCTCTCTCTCTCTCTCTCTCTCTCTCTCTCTCTCTCTCCTCTCTCCTCTCCTCTCACTCTCTCTCTCTCTCTCACTCTCACTCTCTCTCTCACTCTGGACATGTCTCTGAGCCTCAGAGACCAAGAAGGACCATACTTCCTCTGTGAGGAGACCAGACCAGAACGTTTTTCATTTTTATTTGCCCTCTCACACACTTTATGAAGCCATAGGTAACTCGAAATGCATCGACATCCTTTTCCTTGTTTTTTTTTTTTTTGTTTTTTTGCATTGTGTGTTTACAGAAGCGAAGATATTAAATATCCACCGAACTTCGCCATCTCTTGCTGTCCATTTTGTCCGGGTGACGTTTGGTTCGGTATTTTGAGGCTTTAATCTACAGCAAGGTAGTGAAAGCAAGTCAACTAGTGCCTTTTTAGTCTTACTGATCAATTTAGTCTCGTTGTAATAGCAACGCTCTATTTATTTTTGCTCTGATCACGAGCTTCATCCTACTTGGCTTTGGCCTTCTTAAGCTTGTGATGGACAGATTTTATCATTCATTCCTCTACATTCGTTAGCTTACTTTGTTGCATAAAATGTGTTCAAAATGTGTTTTAATTGTTTACTTAATCAACGGAGGCAGAGACTTTTTATCCTAGACGTGTAAAATAGAGTACTTTGTGTTAATTTATTACTCAATAATAAACTCAAAAGTTTTTTGTCTTTTTTCATTGTGGAGGGCAGCCCCTAATGGGACATGGTGATGAAAATATTTCAATGCCTTTGCATTCTCTCACAAAATGATTGCATTCCTCCAAGAAACTTCGCGTTTGCTTGCAAAATATTTGCATTCTCTTTATTACGTTTCCCCGAGAAACTTTGCCTTTGCCTGCAAAAGCATTTCAATATAGTTTTTCCTCCCACCTTCTCCCCTTAATGAAAGTTTTGCAAAGAACAGTTTCTTGGGGGACCGAAAGCTTCTTTTTTTTAGAAAACGCAAACGTTTTAAAGCCAATGCCAAAGGTTTGCAAAAGAACTGAAGAATTGAAATAGAAATTTCATCCCAACCTTTGTTTTTTTTTTTTTTTTTTTACCATCAGCATGTCCATTTTGGGGCTCTGTAGTAAACAGTGATGAAGCTGCTCAAATCCATTGGGAAAGTGTTTTATTAGGACACGGTCAGTTAAAAAGGGGAGTGAATATTTGTATGAATGTACCACCTAATGTGAATTGAACATACTTTGGCCTAGTTGTTGTGATTTTATCATTTGTATCTGTGTATTTTGATTTAACATGAAAGCACAAAGTTGTGAATCAGTATGTTCGGGTTCTCTGTGTAGAAAAGAATAGGAATATTACTGTAGGACAATGTGACAGCACAACTGAAGATTTTCAATGGAAAAATGATGCAAACCAATGAATGCAAAGCAGTCCAGGCACTGGATACAACACACACACACACAGGAAACTAACAAGACAAATATCTGACACGTATACATCTCTTCTCTATTACACATTACACAGCCACATTCCAATTCCAGGAGGAACGGTCCAATTCCCATCTTATATGTTTTTTGGAAATTGACTGCTCAAATTGAGGTTTGAATAGCAGGATGTGCTTGACAGGTTTGTTCCTAGTGTCTACATTTAGGCAGTGTTTCCAAAATCAGAAAAAACCCGAACCACTCTGCTTAACTAGTATGGTGTGGTGCTTTAACCAGTGTATTATACTGGTGGATCTACATGGGAAAAAAGACCTCTGAGGTTCCTCTCTTGAGGCCAGCGACTGCAACACTTGACATGCTGTTTCTCTGCTATATGTGTGCTAGCGAGTAATGTATGAAAGTAACGTCATCTCGAGGGAGGCCCGTCATAAAACACTGTGACACTGTAGATAAGACATCGCGTTCACTGTATTCATGATACTGCGCATCTAAACGATGTTTAGCACTGCCGCGGCTTAGCGCGCACTAGCGCTGTGTGCTGTCTCTTTAGTGGAAGTGATTCCTCAAGCTGTGACTGAGTCTTAGGTGACAGTCTGGAACAGGAATAGGAGATGTGCTTTTCAGATTAAAAATTTGTCGTTTAAATATTGTGTTGATCTTGCGTAGAAAATGCCTTTTTTCGTTTGTGATTCTTGTCGTTTGTTATTTCTTCATGACAACCTCAGAAATGTAACTACTATATTGCTGATAATCATTCCATTGCACATAATCTGATTTGTTTTTGTTATGCTTTTCTTTAATATATATGCAATTAATTTTGTGGGAAATTGTTTGGTTTTATTTCTTCTTTCGTTAATTTGTTTTTTAATTGTACATATTTCATTCTGGCAAACTGCCAGCCATCATTTATATAAATCTTAGGATCTTATCATGTAATAAATTATATTAAAGCAAAAGTTTTTGATAAACTATATTTGTTACACTTCAATTGTGAATAAAACAATCTTTTAATATGATATTGAGTTGTTGTTTTTAATGGGGATTTCTTGATTTAAAAAAAAAACTCTTTATTCAGATAATAGCTTCTACAGAACATTCATGCTTGGAGGCGGATCTGACTCACACAAGGCTGACACTGCAAGAGAATCAACAACTCAATTTATTTTTCATTTTTAATTGCTGACCATAAAGATGCATCCAACAGGTCAGATGTTAGCATACTCAAACTGTTGAATTCAAATGAATCATCTCTGTATTCCATCCATAAATTGTCTCTGTCTGTCTGTCCGTCTATCTATCATCTATCTGTATGTATGTCTGTCTGTCTGTCTGTTTATCATCTATCTGTTATGTATGTCTGTCTGTCTATCTGTCTGTCTGTTTATCATCTATCTGTATATCCGTCTGTCTGTCTATCTGTATATCTGTATGTCTGTCTATCTGTAGTATATCCGTCTGTCTGTCCGTCCTTCTGTCCATCTGTATATCTGTCTGTCTGTCTATCTGTCCATCCGTCTGTCTATATGTCTGTCATCTATCTGTCTATCTATCATCTATCTGTATATCTGTCTGTCTGTATCTGTCCGTCCTCTGTCTGTCTGTCTATCTATAATCTATCTGTATATCTGTGTCTATCTTTCTGTCTATCCATCCGTCTGTCTGTCTGTCTATCCGTCTATCTATCATTATTCTGTATGTCTGTCTGTCTGTCTGTCTATCCATCCGTCTGTCTGTCTATCTAACTATCTGTCTGTCTGTCTGTCTGTTTATTTATCATCTATCTGTATATCTGTCTGTCGTATATCTGTCCGTCTGTCTGTATGTTTATCTGTCTGTCTGTATATGTTGTCTGTCTGTCTGTTTATCATCTATCTGTATATTTGTCCGTCTGTCTGTCTGTATATCTGTCTGTCTGTCTGTCCGCTGTCTGTCTGTCTATCTATCATCTATCTGTATGTATGTCTGTCTGTCTGTTTATCATCTATCTGTATATCTGTCTGTCTGTATATCTGTCTGTCTGTCTGTCCGTCCATCTGTCTATCTATCTGTCTGTCTGTCTGTCTATCCGTCTATCTATCATCTATCTGTATATCTGTCTGTCTGTATATCTGTCTGTATGTCTATCTGTCCGTCCGTCCGTCTGTCTGTCTGTCTGTCTGTCTGTCTGTCTGTCTATCTATCTGTATATCTGTCTGTCCGTCTATCTATCCGTCTGTCTGTCTGTCTATCTATCCGTCTGTCTGTCTGTCTATCCGTCTATCTATCTGTATATCTGTCTGTCTGCATATCTGTCTGTATATCTGTCCGTCCATCTGTCTATCTATCCGTCTGTCTGTCTGTCTATCCGTCTATCTATCATCTATCTGTATATCTGTCTGTCTGTATATCTGTCTGTATGTCTATCTGTCCGTCTATCTGTCCGTCCGTCCGTCTGTCTATCTGTCCGTCTGTCTGTCTGTCTATCTATCATCTATCTGTATATCTGTCTGTCCGTCTATCTATCCGTCTGTCTGTCTGTCTATCTATCCGTCTGTCTGTCTGTCTATCCGTCTATCTATCATCTATCTGTATATCTGTCTGTCTATCTGTCCGTCCGTCTGTCTATCTGTCCGTCTGTCTGTCTGTCTATCCGTCTATCTATCATCTATCTGTATATCTGTCTGTCTGTATATCTGTCTGTATGTCTATCTGTGTGTCTGTCCGTCTATCTGTCCGTCCGTCCGTCCGTCTGTCTATCTGTCCGTCCGTCTGTCTGTCTATCTATCATCTATCTGTATAGCTGTCTGTCCGTCTATCTATCCGTCTGTCTGTCTGTCTATCTATCCGTCTGTCTGTCTGTCTATCCGTCTATCTATCATCTATCTGTATATCTGTCTGTCTGTCCGTCTATCCGTCCGTCCGTCTGTCTATCTGTCCGTCTGTCTGTCTGTCTATCCGTCTATCTATCATCTATCTGTATATCTGTCTGTCTGTATATCTGTCTGTATGTCTGTCTATCTGTCCGTCCGTCCGTCTGTCTGTCTGTCTATCCGTCTATCTATCATCTGTATATCTGTCTGTCTGTATATCTGTCTGTATGTCTATCTGTCTGTCTGTCAGTCTATCTGTCCGTCCGTCCGTCCGTCTGTCTATCTGTCCGTCTGTCTGTCTGTCTATCTATTATCTATCTGTATATCTGTCTGTCCGTCTATCTATCCGTCTGTCTGTCTGTCTATCTATCCGTCTGTCTGTCTGTCTATCCGTCTATCTATCATCTATCTGTATATCTGTCTGTCTATCTGTCCGTCTGTCTATCTATCCGTCTCTCTGTCTGTCTATCTATCATCTAACTGTATGTATGTCTGTCTGTCTGTTTATCATCTAGCTGTATATATGTCTGTCTGTCTGTCTGTATATCTGTCTGTCTGTTTATCTGTCTGTTTATCCTCTATCTGTATATCTGACTGTCTGTCTGTCTATCAATCTGTCTGTCTGTCTATCCGCTCGTCTAACTGTCTGTCTATATCTGTGTATCTATCATATATCTATATGTCTGCATATATATCGATGGATGGATGGAGATACGGACAGTAGGTAGATCCAATACAACATGCTAATTTTGCTGGATATTTTTCTCCCTATTTGCATTTCAGAAAGTTCTGTTTACAGCTGGAACAGTCCGAGGACTTATATAAAGATGTAATGGATTCATAAATAAACCATGATAACCAAAAAGGTTTGAATATAGACTATGAATGAATAAAACAACTGGACAACCACATGAAGAGAGAAAATGTTTTATCAATTTAAAACCAACGCCATGACAGTTGAAGCGGAATAGGAAGAGAGAAAATGACATAGCCACTGGGTAAAGTAAAACTGAAATGGACAAAAGTGAGAAGGAATAGGAAATAAAGGTAGAAAAAAATAGAAACAGATTTGCCGTTCACCCAGAACATTAGAGGAAATGATGTCACAAGGCATGATAAAGCTGTTCAGACGTCAGTTTGAAGGCTGACACAAAATACTAATTTGCCATGCATGGGTTCCCTCGGGAAATCCTAATTAGTTTTATTCATCTAAGATATTCTGAAAACTATTTAATTACTTATTTTACATATATTGCATTCAACTTTGTTTACAAAACAAGTCTCTTCAATTATGATTTATCGCAGACCTTATTCTCCTGTCATGAATGGTGCAGGGTTTGAGCTTTTGTTAATTGTGTTTTTTGTTAACACCACATTACAATGTTCATGTTACACAAATTGGACAATGAATCAAATAAATTACAAAAGCAATGTGTAATTGCAAGCAGCTCCACAACCTAATAGCATAGTAAGTACATTATGTTCATTAGTATTTCTCATTAATCACATAATTACTTGCATGGTAACATGAACACTAATGTAAGGTATAATTGTATATTGTTTTTGCACTTTTTCTCTTTCTCTGTCATTCTGCGAAAACAAACCACTCTTCACGGCCAAGTCCACTGATAATGGCAGTTCATGTGAGCGAGCGAGGCCTGAGGTATACAGGAGATCAGGACATAGATCAGGGGCGCAGCTGTGTGCCAGCGCATACTGTTTACAGAAGCACAGCAAACACAGGAAATGACAATCTAGTCTATCTTTCATTACGTCTCTCTCGCCTGGGGAGAAATCTCAATGAGAAGGCATTGTTCTCTTGAACAAATGATACAGCACTAGAGGCGGTCTCTCCCTTCGCTCTGCCTGTCTTATACAGTCTCCGAATTATGTCAAAGCCCTAGTGGAGAACACCTAACACCCCAAACCCACCCAACACCCCAAACCCACCCAACGATGGTTGTGGTTTGCTACAGCTGTGATGTCATGTGAGTGACAGGTCGTCCTGCCCTTGTGCTAGTAAATACTTCATCAGAGAAGAGATGTCACTGCAAGACGGAGAAGTTATTTTGATTAAAGATTATGAGGGAACATGACATTAAATATTATATATATATATATATATATATATATATATATATGATATTATAATAATGGATGAATTCAGTATTTATAAGAAATACTGAAATATTCCATTAAAAAAAATCATTCATTTTGATTTCATGGTGACTTTAAAAGCTTCCGTAGGCTCTGAATCTGAGATGGCCAGAACACTTTGTGCTCTTAAATCTTTTCCTCTCTGCGGTATGGTAATGTAATGTTTCCCTTGTTGATCCCAATTTCTTCTGTGTTGTTATAGTTTTCTTTATTAGTTTGGTCCTCTTTTGGGGTTCTCCAGGGGGTTTTGTTCTCACATGGATCTTTTGGGAGAATGTGTTTCTGTTACATTTGTTTTCTCCAACTGAAGTGTTTTCCAGGAAAGAGTGAGCCCAATGCATAGAAAAATTTGATCAAAAGCCCTGGTTATTATCATACCAAATCACCCCAAAAGTCATCTTCAAAATACATGTTAGCTTCTCACTGATGAATTTGTGTGTGGGTATACGGATTGTAGACATGTGAATATCTCTGGCTGTGTTTTGCGGGCGGTGAGTAACCTGTGTATCATCGCACATTAAGTATGCACTCTCTCCAGGGACTAAATGATGCAGGAGGTGAAGATGAAATGGGAAGATGAGAGGCTTGTCAGAGCGGCTGTGCTGGTAAACGGTTGTCAGCAGGAACACTGCTTCGGGAACCGCTGCTCCTGCTGCGTGACACTCCGGACTTTGTTCATGAATGTTCTCGCTGCAAGAAAAAACATCCAATCCGCTTCTGGTATTAACCTCCCAGACGTGGATCCTAGTTCCGAACCCCCATTAAACCATCTTGCTCGTTTCATCCAGGTCAGAATGAGTCAAAATCTGCTAAGGGGTAATTAAATGTAACAACTCGATCTTTTATTAGAAAATAAAACAAAATGTAATCAAACTTTGATCATTTGAACTTTTAAACATTTGAGTTAGATAGTGATCAAATAATTTTGTTTTTAAAAATCCCCTGTCAAGTTTATATACACCTATAAATCAGCACATGAAAGTCAACATGGACGACTACAAGGACATCTCAAGATCACTCATTTAACAGTTCATCATCTATTGCCAAAATTATGAAAAAAGATCAGCCAGGAATAGAAAATTATGTACAATATTCAAATCAGGAATGTCTGAATTTGAAGTTTGTGCATAAAAAAAAAATGTCATCCAACACAAGTTGAACGATGTTTTTATATTCAAATGATGTGGACGTAAGTAATACTTATTTATTTCTTAGCAGGCAAGTAGGCCTATTCAGTGAAGTGATTGATACCTCTGAGTGTGTTATGTTTTTATTTATAATATTTCAACTGACAGTTTTGACAGAATTAGGCCTAACGTGAGTGAGGGTTGGCTAATCATAAAACGTGTTAGAGACGTTCAGAATGCTTTTTGCGTTTTATTTTATATACTTATTTTACGGAATTTAAGTTTATTTCGTGGCTAGAATAAATTGTTACTCAGAGACAGATGTTTGGTTTGTCAAAAATGTTACATTCGGCTATCGCAAATTCGTTGACTTTAGAAAATCAAGTGATTTTTTTTAATGTTCACAAAGTTGTTTTTATTGTTATTTGTAATAAAAAAAAAACTTATTTAAACCCATACAAAATGCATATCCCGATGTAAATAAAAAGCACTTAATAAACTTAATAAAAAACTGTTGTTCCACTATTAGCCAACACCTTAGCAGATTTTGACTCGAATTTAGCAAGATGTGTAGGCTATGCATGATATCCGTGCAAAATCAAAATGGTTCATATTTACTATTTTTCATGTGTTTTGTATGACTTTATTGTTTTATTTATGAGTGGTGTTTGCTAAGGCTTTGGAATGAATTGTTCAGAGAACTTAATTAAATATTAAACTTTAGCTTGTACTGTAACTCGTCCCAATGCATTTGTGTTGACGTGTTATATGAGGCACAAAATCTCAGACTTACAAAACAAATCTCATATCCCTGTATTTTTATGCATCTTGAGATGTTGCACATAACAAATGTTAGAATGAGACATCAAGATGCAATTAAAATGTCCAAAATATCCTGTTTGCCTAATTTTAAATGTCAAAAAAGTAATCTACTAAAATAAATCCTCAGACAATTTATAATTTCCTCCTAGAAAAATGTCCTCATTTTCTTGAACAAAAAAGCTGTGAAAATGTTTTTTTTTTTTTCTCCTCTTGTGTATTTCTTTTTCTTTTTTTTAAGCAATATTTTTTGCATTAGGTTGCAGCTTGGAAGGAAACCATACCTTTTTGAATACAGTGGGGGAATTATTTGATCCCGAGCCTAAACAAATAATTATATCCCCCACTGTAGGCCCAAAAATCAAAACCAACATTTTAACCTTTCTTTTGTTCTCCCTATCATACTCCTTTTGTCAAGCTTTTTTCCTCCACTTGCTGTGTTGGAAAAAAACCTGAACCTTGAGAACCGACAAAGAATGGCATTAAGTGATGGAAACACACGGGAAGCCACACAAGCTGTGGACATTTAATTCTCCTCCAGCTCGCTGACCCTCATATATGGTTACATGACTGTGACCTAACACAAGGACATCTCGTGTTACGCTTTAGGCCACGCTTCTAATTTTAATGCAAAACCATAAAATCAGACCCCCTGCCTACGGCCAAGCTGCCATCTCAAATCAAAGTCAGCTTTCATTTCATGAAAAACTTCCATCTAGCCTATAATAATAACGGGAAACACCTCCAAAAAGATGTGATTTATTTCTGTGCTCTCATAATAGGTTAAAATTGCAGTGCTCTGTGCTGTCAGAGAGCTCCAGCATTGTCAGTAAAAGTGATAAGAGGTGAGAGCATGTGATGAACTGTTGGGTTCATTGTGAATAAGAATTAATTTGTTCCCCCGAACCGCCTGTTGGACACAAACCTCAGCCCTCTGATTGGTTGACTCCTTCTTTAGTTTGAATTAACCTTTAGCGAGCGATCTGTCCCCATCGCTGTTCTTCACAATGGCAGTTAATATCATCCTCTTGAGACGGCTCCGCTCGCAGAATAATGAACATGAAGTGTGGAGTTTCTAAATCATGCATGTGTGCGATGTCACATCAGGGTCACCCAGTGACCTTTCTGAAGAGTACAAAGCATCTTATTGAAAACCCCTTATTTTTACCTAATCATCAGGTTGATGAGTTTAATTTTTTGTGCAGCCTTTCGACAGGTCACAAGCAGGAATGCCCTCATCTGTCTAGAACGATTCAGGACGCTAGTAGCTTTTTCTGCATCTTTTTTTCTATATATAGTGGTTCAACAGATCACAAAACTCACGGTTCCAATCATATTACGTTTTTTGAGTCACGGATTGGATAGTTTTTTTCAGATCAGCAAGAAAAAAATGATGTGGGAGTACTTTAAGTACTCCGATACCACAGCAAAAACTACTTGCCTAACTAATGAAGTTCAAGCATTATTAAAGGTAACTTTATTTTTAAAGGGGTTATGTGTAGGTTTTTACTTAAAAAAATCTTTAAGATAGAGTTTTCATTTGTACATTTATGAGCCAACCATAATGTAATAGAAAGAATGACACCTTGACTGTCCTCCACGGTTGCCTCTATCAGCCTGTAGGCTCAGTGTGTGTGGAGAAGTCGGGTCGAATTGGCGCAAAATTCACAAAATGTGACGTCATGCGCGTTCTCGTCTACTTGGGCTTACATCCGTACGGTAGTCATTAGTAAGCAGCGGCAATCGCCAGCAGTGTTTCAAGATGGAGTCTGCGGACGGAAAGAAGCGACCAGCCTCCAGCACAATCCAGACACACACGGAAACTCCTCGTAAGTAAAAAAAAAAAAAATCTTATCTAGTGCGCACCAAGAATGAGACTGGCTCAGTTTCTCTAACGGCCACTGGTGTCAGCAACGGTTAGAAATTTCAGAACTTCTGCAATGCTGCTTTAAGAATGTTGAGGTGGCTCATGGTAATTATGGTAAATACCAAAACCCGACGTTGAAAATGCACATGAACACCCCCTCATGTGGTATTTTCCACTGGGCAGCTCGTAGAATATTTTGATGCACGAGTTGCCGAGATGAGATAACTTTGACCTTTTCAAAATGGCGGAGAGCAACGCGAGAGTCGTGAAAGGTAAAAATATGTAAATATACAGAATATTATTTACCGCTTGAGTTTTGATAAATCATCTTCTTGCTGTAGCAGATGACGTAAAGCTACACTGTGTGATTTTTACCCCCGTCTAGTGGTGAAAAGGTATATGACCATCCAGTGAATATTAGTTTCTGTTCTTCTCAATTCCGATTTCGTTTGAACTCCTACGGTGGCCAATGTAGTCCAAGATTAACATGGCTTCCAGTTCGAGTGTTAGGCAGTTCGAGTGCTAACCCACGCGTGTTAAAACGCGAAAGGCGAAGCTTGAATTAACGGCTATGTCCCTCTTTGGCTAATGTACTTTCAAGATGGAGGGGCAACATGGCGACCGACATTAGAACCCCTTACCCGTATGTATTTTCAATGGCATATTATACACTCACGAGAATACTTTATTACTTGAACAAAGTAAATATACATTAATGACCACATATATTTTTGAAAGAACTAAGTGTTTTTAGCTAAGAATAAACTAAAAAAGTTACACAGTGTAGCTTTAAGCAATCTAAAATAGTTTTAGCAAAATAACAGGTCTGGATCTCCATCTTTTTACTACATTACAACAACAAAAGCACTTGAACGCAACACACTGGTAAATACCAGTTCACAAGTGGAAAATATAATCTTTTCCATAGCACGTGATGCACCATTAAACCTTGCAAGCTTATAGTTCTGTGGCTAAGATCATGTAAACATCTGGGTTTAAAGGCCTTATTTTTCCAAGTGCATTTGCTAGTATTGCAGAAATTACACACATTTGTTCTTTTGGTTCGGTTCCTTCTTACAGTACATGAATAGTGATGCCAACATAATAGATCATCTGTTGTTCTGTGTGGGTTTAGATCGCTTTCTTCTATCTTTATGTCTGAGAGCATTCTGTCTTTACAGTGTGAAAGCTGACTGAAGTTGAACTCTGACCTTGAAATGGCGGCCACTGGGATGCCAAGCTTCCTGTCCGACTGTAATTACCATGCCAACATCACCTAGCAGGCCGCCCTGATTGGGTCTTTGTGCCAGTGCCAATTATAAAGACAAATTACTGCTTCTCTGTGCGGTAATGGTACATAATCACAGACTTCCAATGACCAGCTAATATCACTTTGCTTTTTAAAGCTTTAGTCAAAAACAGTCGTGCACGTAGAGCGACATTATTTCTAGCTAAAAATCAAATGGAACTATATTTAGGTTTGGAAAATTTATAACTAAATGGTCTTGAAGCGTGTTCATTCGTTTGATTCAAAAATATACCGGCTAGAATAATGTTGCAAAGGTTGTCGTCACGTGTCACACCCGTGATCTGCCTGTGTGTGTGTGTGTGTGTGTGTGTGTGTGTGTGTGTGTGTGTGTGTGTGTGTGTGTGTGTGTGTGTGTGTGTGTGTGTGTGTGTGTGTCATCATGAACTGCATAGTACATGATAAATAAAAGAGAATGGAAAGAATGTGAGATGAAATTATAAAGAACAGCCGAGCATGACAATCCCTCTGTATTTACACACACACTCATGCATGCTGTGCCAAAGCAATTTGTTTTCCATTTTTAAGCTGATTAAATCATGTAATGTGAATTAAGGGAAATTAAGGGGAATAACACTGAAAATACGCCAAAACCTCCCTCTAATCTCATATATCTGCTGCTCGTTAAACTGAGTGCTCAGAATTACTGTAAATGTTGTGTATAGTCACAAAAAGTTAGTAGTAAACTGGGTCGAGTGATCATTAGTGGAGGATTTTGGGGTGACACCCCCCCCCCCCCCCCCCCCCCCAAAAAAAAAAAAAAAACATTTGAATTTTAGTATCATTTTATTTAAAAATAGAAGAAATGGGCTAAATTAGGGAGCTTTTTGATGATTCACGGGATGGAAATAGAATAAGGTTTTTTTGGTCACAGTTTAGATTAGTGTCAAATTATCTCTAAATAATAATAATAATTTGTTACATTTATAGTGCTTTTCTGGGTACTCAGATCGCTTTACATGGAAGGGAGAATCTCCTCAACCACCAATGTGCAGCATCATCTGATTAAATATGACTTTTGCCTGCTTATTAATAGTTAGTCATGTAGTTTAGGTATTGGGTATAAAAGGATGTAGAATATGGATGTAATAGTAATATGCATGCTAATAAGCAACTAGTTAATAGTGAGAATTGACCCTTCGCAAAGACCCGCCCTCCTTAGTTACTGTCGCTATGTTCCGACAAGCTATACTGCTCTCATGCTCTCACCATGTTCTCACGCAGTGAAAAATACATCGCGGAGCAGAGAGGAGACTGACAACACGCGGACAGACAGGACAGACCAGGTTACTTTTCGGTTACTTTTGATATTAAACATATTAAACAAAGTCTCAGCTTTCAAATGTGGTCATTTTTTGAAAGAAATTTAAACAATAAATACCGTTTTGGGGCTCTTTAATGTGCCGTGACAGATCGCTGTAGAGCATCCGTTAAAGCTGCTCGTGATCCGATCATCTCTTCCTTCTAGTTCATTTATAGCATCAAATAAACATGAACGAACATAAGAAGTAATGTTGTTTTAACCGCGGAAAGGCGTCAGTATATTCATTTTACCAAGTTAAAATCCTCCTAACTCTACTGGCTGCTTTTTCGGACAAAATGGCGGATGGCGAAGTATGATTGGTTAGAACACCTGTCAATCAAGCTCCACGCGAAGGGTCAATTGGACCCTAACTTAAACCCATTTTTAAAAAGGCTTTTAGTAATTTAAATAGTTGTGTTTTGGTATTTATCCCATGCAATCTAGTGGCAATTCGTAACTATTTTACGTTTGGTGAATAGGTGGCTAATTCGTACACTCTCAGAAAAGAAAAGTGCCAAAGCTGTTACTGGGATGATATCCTTTAAAAAGGTTGTAATATGTTCCTTTGAGGTACTTATATACACTCTTTAGGAACAAATACGTAGCTTGTTTTAAAGGGGAACTGCCGCAGTGACAGCTTTTGTACCTTTTTTTTCTTGAGAGTGTATGAAATATCATTTATACGTTTTCAGATCTGCTTATGCCTGATGATCAGGAAGGCTTCTAATCAACTGAGCAATACATTTTTGCTCAAAATGATTGATTCTCTCATAATGTAGTTCCCATGAGACCCCTGTTTTTTTTTATATATATTTATAAAAAATGTACCATACACTGTAAAAAAAGTTAACTCATTATTTTGAGTTATCTTTTTGCACGGGTTTTTTTTTAGTTTAACTAACTTATTTCGATAAGTTGAGGACAAGAAAACTTAAAATTTCTTGTTGTCTGGACAATCTAGTTAAAAAAATAAGTTGAAATAACTAAATTGCTAAAATATTTTTTACAGTGTATGAAGCTGCAATATTAGTATTCTTTCTTTTTGAGATAAATGAGGTTAATGAAGTTTACTTTTGGTATATGCAATAGGTTATATGTGTTAATAGATTTTTTAATAACTATAGATTATAAAGGAAATGTACAGTATAAAGTGATACAAATTGCTCCAGGTCTCTCTACACCAGTGCTATAGGTCACGTCTAGTTCTATCACATAAATGCATTTGGGTTTGTGGGACCCTTAGAGCGTGGACCCTTCTGCTTTAAAAACTGTCACAACAGCATCATTTCAACTAATTTAATATGGGTTGAATCTAGTTCTGCTTTAAGCAAGTTTTGTCCCCCCCCCCCCCCCCCCCCCCCCCCCCCCCCAGGTCCACAGTTAGCCAAAATGTGAAATGTGTTAAGTCATTTATACTAGATATCATTTAGCATTATTGTTAATAAAGCTACAGGCTGTCAGGGAAACATGTGAAAGCGACACTTCTCGCTCTGTCCCTCTCGGGAAGGAGAGATGCGTGATTGTAGCTGATTTATTTTCACAATAGCTTGTTGACTGAAAAGGGATTTTGTCATAGCTGACAAACTACATTTTCACTACCAGACGAAACACGGCGAGTGGCAGAGGATCATGGGTAGTTAATCGAAAACAAAGTTCATTTAACTGTTAAACATAATTGCACTCTAAAAAAAATGCTGGGTTGTTTTAACACATGTTTGGGTCAAATATGGACAAACCCAACCACTGGGTTTAAAATTTAATTAAAAAAATGTAAATCATCGGTTTGGTTTGTCCATATTTGATCCAAACATGCATGGGTTGAAATAACCCATGTATGTTTACAATAGTATTTACACTTGCCTAAGCTTTTTAAGCTCTTTTGTTGAAGTTTTGTTGCAATGGGAAACTTGCATCTTCTATATTTAAGTGCGGTTGCTTCAAATCACCCCCCAAACCAATGCATAATGCATTATTAAAACAACGCTACGTCTAGTACACATAAATATCAAAATTGATGGCCATCTATTTGACCATATCTGAAAACTAATTGGTTCATGTAGTCCCACTTGAATCATAAGCATATTCTTCAAAGCTCATTAATTCCTGAGATCTCCTGAAAACCATCAGATAGCCGAAGCGTGGGCTCAAAGAGCATGACAGCTCAAAATGGGAATGTGTAGCGAGGTTTAAGCTCACTTTAGTGAAGGACATTCCTTTGAGAAATTTTCTTCGGTTTGAAATGAGAGATGTTCATTTCTGGATGGATTTCAGAAAAGACATGGATCAAACTGAGCTGTTGATGTAGAAGAAAGGAAATAGATCAGTGCGAGTAACGTGATTTGATAATTCTTACTTTCTTCTTTGTCGCTTGCTCTTCTGGTTGCAGTAAATACAAGTTACTTGAATGGTAAAAGTATATTTAGAAAAATATAATCTAGCCTAATATTGCGAATGTAAATACCTAAACAAAAATGTGCCTGAACCTGTGACATAACCCGGTTGAATTGCTCTAATAGCATATTGCATTACTGCTGATCTTTAAGAGAGAATTAAACAAAGGTTGTTTTCATAAGATACAGTGCGGAAATCAAGACAGGAGCAAATAACTGAATCCAAGGGCTTTGGAGAAAGAAAAACATTGCTTCTGCCGCACTGCGCTCTCCATAACACGCTGTCACGAATGGATGAAGTTCACACTCTCAGCACAAACTTTTGATTACTTTCTGTAAGGTGTTTAAAAGTTTAATCAGTTCTGGAAAATAAGGAACTGACTACAGGGTTGATCAAATGTAGCTTAAATTCACCAAGGTGATTGTGGTTTCTTTTGCCATCGGTCTTTATTTTACCAGAGGTTTGATGTTCTGGTTGCTGGTTTTACATGGATTTTAGCTCTTAAACAGGATTAAGCTAAATTAAGTTTTTGGTCTGCTATAAGCAACAGAATGGAACTGGAATTTGAATGACAGGAAGAGTAATTGCAGGAATTGCGATTCAAAGAAATATGTCAGTCGCACAAAAGGTTTGCACATCATTTATTTTCACTGTTTACGCTTATTTATTCCCTGCTATAGATTTTTTTTATGTTACTTTTTTTTAATAAAATTAGTTAAGTAAATTAGAGCTTTCTAAATTATAAATGTGTATTCTTTTACCCTCATATTACCCTTTATTTTTTTATATACACATTTCTACATGTGGAATTTCAAATGTGCATTACTAATATCATATACAATTTTAGCCCGTATGTTTGTATGATAGGTAGCCTATGAAATATATTATGAAAAACTATTTCACCAGTTGTATACATTTATTTGATTTTCATTCTATTTTAATTCCCTGCATATTATGTTCATGTTGTGTTGTTGTTTCACAGGCATGTTTTTAAAAAGTTTCTTAAATGTCCTAAATAAACTAAGAGCTAATCCTGGCTTAACATAAGCCCTGTCTGTTATTTTAATTTAAATAATTCTACTGTTCTTCATAAATATGTTCACTATAATAGACACTTGGCTTCTATTGATTGCAAACCAAACTTAATTCAACTTAATTTGTGGTGTGTTTTAATTTCGGCGTACTGAACGTGTGCGTGTGTTAAGTATCATTTGAACCATTTAAAGAAACAACAACAAATGCTTATATCATCTTATAATCATAACATTATAATATATGTTACCCAACTAAAGGAAAAAAGGAAAAGGAAAGCAACAGTATAAAGAAATGTAACTCAATCTAGGACAAGGTCACGGCGATCGGCAACTGTTTAAAATTCTGCTTCTCGCTGTTTTGTCTCTTTCTCTTTGCGCTCAAGGGATCATCTCAGAGACGCTGTATAATGAGGTATGAAGCAGACTGTTCAATATACACACATCTCGACCACTTCCACGTCTAATGCATTCAATGAACACTGCGATTTTCAGCCGGCCAAAGTCTGATGATGACATTTCTGTGACATTCTGCCACTCGTCTCCTCTCGAGACCTCCCGGTACACGGGGAAGTGGGTTAATGCTAATATCAGAGAGTGATCTGATGAAACTAAGGAAAAAGTGGGTCGTGAAGTTCTGATATTGATGATGCTCTCATGGTTTTTAAGGTTAGGCGTTAGGCATTTAAATCAGGAGAAGTTTGGTGTACCAGATGCACTTTATAGGTTGGGACGCCAAGAGACCGAGCACTTGAAGGGGTGACTTCAAATCCTATGTAAAAAAGTACCAATATTTTGTGAACTTTGCCCAATGTTTTCTTCCCTGGACCAAAGTACAGGTCCTGGGACCTAATGATGACAGTAAACGTCTAGATATTTGCTGCCCGTGAAAGAAAAACAACCACAATCAATGCAGCAAACTTCTTTTAGCAATTACCAAAATATCGGTAAATACCAAATATATATATTAACTCTTTCCCCGCCAGCATTTTTGATCATTTTCACTAAATTTTCATGGCGGGCAGAACATTTTGTTGTGTGAATATCTGAACATAGAGTAAAAAAAAAAATCAATAAATTAAAAACTTTTTATTCCAGTTCCATGCACTTGAATGTGGGTACGTTTCACAAAAATTAAAACATTTTGAGCAAAAGCTGAGAAAAATCGTGTTTTTGTCAAAGACTACATCCAGAGAGGATTCAGAATGATGATCAAAACACAGATGGAGTAGATCATCAAATTCACAGTCCTGTAGCTCGTCGTTGGTCAACATTTCGTTCAGTAACATTGTGGCAGTTTTGATTTATATAATGTTTAATGTTGATGCTCGCGTTATTTTACGCATGCATCTCTGCTAACATGCTATCGCTTATTTCTGCTTCTTCTTCACGTCTTTTGATCCGGAGATTCAGTACTCTTTCAGAAGATGTGTCATAGCGCCCCCTACCTTATAACTATGAAAACACGTAAAGCCAGAAACTTCAGTTAATGGTGAGGAAAGAGTTAGGACTTTAATGGTTTTTAATGGTTTCTCCATGGGCATGACTCATGTGGGTAATGGTTGTCATGGGATACAACAACTTGAACTGTTTTCAATAACTGTATGATGATGGAGGCCTATTAAGTTGCCACCACTGAATAAAACGAATTTGTTACGTAGCCTAGTTGTAATTTGTTACTCTCCAGCATGACTCTCTCCATGACAACCTGGGATTTAATTAATATCTGATGATGGCTCAACATTGCAGAGGCAGTTGAACAAGCGCGCTCACTGTGATCGGCTTGCAGTTAGACAGCAAGGTTTATGTTTGTCGTCAGTGAAGCAGACAAAAGAAAGTGAAAGTGAGAGACATTGAGACTAATAATAGCATTAATGAAGGACAAATGGCCAGAGGAGCTCATACTGACACATACCTGATGTTGAGACACGATGAAAAGATAATTTTCAAAAGCTCAATATCCATCCATCCATCCATCCATCCAGTTTCATTATTTTTTTTATTTTTTTTTTTATTTTTTTTTTATTTTTACATATTTTGTTTTTTATTTTTACATATTTATTTTTTATTTTTACATAATTTGTTTTTTTTATTTTTACATAATTTGTTTTTTATTTTTACATATTTGTTTTTTATTTTTACATAGTTTGTTTTTTATTTTTACATATTTCATTTTTTATTTTTACATATTTTGCTTTTTATTTTTACATATTTTGTTTTTTATTTTTACATAATTTGTTTTTTATTTTTACATAATTTGTTTTTTTATTTTTACATAATTTGTTTTTTATTTTTACATATTTTGTTTTTTATTTTTACATATTTTGTTTTTTATTTTTACATATTTTGTTTTTATTTTTACATATTTTTAAAAATAACTTAATTTCTACAGCTTGATATTTAAAAATTGATAAGTATATGTAGAAATTAATGTTAAGCAAGTTTTTCTTCTAAGTTCATGACACTTAATGCATTAACATGTCAAAGATTTGAATCTCATTGAAAATAATCTATGAATAAAATAAAAATAAAAAAAGAATACATCTAAACTCAGGTACAGGTCAACAGGTGTGTGTTGCCGTAGGTTTCTCAGTCAAGGTTCAAGTCGTGTGTAAGATGGAAAGAAACAAACCTCATCAGTCATCCAGCAAGTATGGCATTTATCTTAGTCAGGCAATACCTCAACTTTCCCACCTCCCCATCGCTCACGAAGCGTCGCATCCATTTCAAATCACTCCAATTTCAGTTTATAGCTGATATTATTCTTCATTCTTGAACTATTATCATCCACTGCACCAGGCTCAGTTCCTGCCTTCAAACGTCTCCCTATCTGGTCAATAAAACCATCTGGTTGCATAAATATAACGGCTTATCTTCAGACATAATGCAAACAATAACTCAAGCCCATGACAGGACAGGTAATTCATCATTATTAGTATGAATACGAGTTTGATTTTGTCAATGCACAGCGTTACCGTTAAAGATCATGTTGGTGCCGTGACCCGAGTCTCTAACAGAAGAGGCTCAGTTTCTTATTTCCTGTCAAACAAACTGATATTGACAAGAGCGGAGCGATAGAAGAAAGATTGCCATTGTAAGGGTGAGATTTAATCTTGTTCATCATCATTCCAGAGCAAAAGTGTCTGCTGGCGTGATAGAACTGTCACTCCGTCTCTGAAGCAAAGCAATGTGGCGTCCTATGAACCAGCCTTGTCAGTGTTCACAGAGCCAATCACTTTAAAGCAACGCCAATCGGGTTTGTCAGCAAAGACGCTACAAAAGCTGCATGGAAATTGGAGACTCTGAGAGCAGGATTTTTTCAAGACCTCCTTATAATCCATCCAATGTGTCAGAAATGCAGCGCAGAAAAGCTAAAGTCCCTTGAGGATGACCAGTGAGGAATAGAAGTGTCTGAAGAACTCAAGGCCGTGAGGGGGAAAACATGCTTGTCAAAATAAGGCAGAATGCAAGAGACTGTTCATCTGAAATGTATGTATCAGAGAGAGAATAGCAGCATGGTCATGATATAAGAATGATAAACGTACAGAAGGCTGCTAAAGAGAGCAACATTTTTATTTTACATCACAGCATTATTAACTTGCATATCAAAAGCATGAATGGTCAACAGCAGTCTTAAAAAATATTTGGAAACTTGCATACACTTGATGTATGAATGTCACTGCATTCATAACAAGATATCAACAACAATAAAAAAACATTTAATTAAATGGAAGAGGCACAGTTTTATTTTTGATTTTTTTGTAAAGGATAAAACAAAAGTCTTTAGACAACTTATTTGGCATTTCCTTCACAATCTTGGTGGATTGTGTCTGTAGATAATCAAAATAAGATCCAGAATTGACTTTATTTACTTTACCTTATTTAGTTTTCTATTAGTTTTCGATTCTCCTGCTTCTATTTTGAATGAATATACAGTAGGCTACACTTAAAAGTTGGGGGTCTGTAAGTTTTTTGTCTTTTTTAATTATGCTCATCAAGACATTATATTAAAAACAGTAATATTGTGAAATATTATTACTTGTTGAATTTTCAGCATTATTACTCCAGTCTTCAGTGTCACATGATCCTTCAGAAATCATTCTTATATGATGATTTACTGCTCAAGAAACATTTCTGATTATTATTATCAATGTTAAAAACACGTGTGCTGCTTCATATTTTTGTGGGAATGTTAGTAGTATATAATGTTTGGTATTCAGTCTGCCGGAATCTAGTATTATATATATATATATATATATATATATATATATATATATATATATATATATATATATATATATATATATATATTATGCGTATATATAAAATAGTTTTTAGTATGTGTCTTTCAGTATCTGTAATCTAATATAGATGTGAGCTCTACATATGTTTCATCTTTACATGCATTTGAAAACGAATGTTTTCTCCATATGGTTGATCGATCCTCTGTGATAACACTTATATGTATTAAGTCAATCCGATATGTTTGATGTAGTAACATGAGCTAGTTTAGATTTTGTTTTCACCAATACGCTGAGAAACCATGCCAAGCCTTGCTTGATCTCCAGAAAGCATAATCCCATGAGATGCAGTTCATGTGATCGTTCATGCATTTATTTTTTATGCTGACTCCTCAGGGATGATGTTTTGAGCTCTGGAGATCTCTGCGAGCTGCACACTGTGGTGTTTTTCCCCCAGTACTGAGACTTGATACACAACGTCTGTGCTGTGTGCTTGTCCTTGGTGTTTCAACACAAGGTGAGCTGTTAACCTGTCCCAGTAAATTCACTCCTGTGTTCCCTCGCCTGCCACTTAGAACTCACTCCAGAGCTCTGGGCCGTCTGTTCTGGTTTTTTCCTGCTGGAATCAGTGTCGCTGCCGCCTCTAGCCCAATACTTTCATTAAATTAGTCATTTATGGCAACTTGCAGAGGTGATGAGGGATGCAATATGGGTACCCCAGAGCTTGTAAGCCCCCATTACATATTATTACATCGACAGCACATGCACAACTTGGGATTATGGGTGAGCCGATCACTCAAAGCGTGCCATCACTTTGATCAATGTCTGTAATAAAACCCCTGCGCCCAGAGTAAATAAACTTCTCTCAACGAAGTCATCAAATAAACTGTGTTCAGAAGAAATCTAATAAGCTTATATTTCAAGCTCATGCGTCAACGTTAAACATCGACTCGTATATCGTGCTCAAGATGGATGTGTGAATATGAATGATGATGAATGGAGAAACATAGGCAAAACAATGATTGACAGATAATCAGAACACAACACGACTGTGGCAATATGAATGCCAGTGTTGGTGTAAAGTCTACGGTAACTGTGATGATGCTGTTAGTCATTCAAGTAGGATTCATGTCTTGTTTTAATTGTTGTTGTACATTAATCCTTTCTTTTTTCTTCTTTCTTTCTTTCTTTCTTTTCTTTCTTTCTTTCTTTCTTTCTTTCTTTCTTTCTTTCTTTCTTCTTTTAAACATTTTAAACAGTGCACGAATGTTCCTTTGAAAGTGTTACTCAAAGTGCTGTGAAATACTGTAACTATAAAATAATTTCTAAAATGCAGAGACTATAAGTAAACTTTAAATCATTATGTTTACTTATTTTTCTTCTTGCAATTCCATTCAGTGAAAGAAATACACTGCAAGAAATATACACCATTCAAAAGATTTTTTTTAAGAATTAATAGTTTTATTCAGTAAGCATGTATTAAATTGATCAAAAGTGCAGTAAAGACATTTATAATGTTAAAGATTTGTATTGTAAATCAATGCAGTTCTTTTTTTAACTTCACATTGATCAAATAATGTGATATCAGAATTACCAAAAAAAAAAAAATAGTACGCAGCACAACTGTTTTCAACATTGATAAAAATAAGGAATGAATCTTGAGCTGCAAATCAGCATTTTAGAATTATTTCTGAGGGATCATGTTACACTGAATACTGGAGTAATGATGCTGAAAATTCTTTGACATTACAGAAATAAATTACATTTTAAAAAATATTTAAACAGAAAACAGTATTTACTGTTAAAATCTCACTGACCTCTAACTTTCGAACGGTAGTCTTTTGTTGACATGTAATATATTAATATAATATTAATAATATATTATTGAGCACGGACATCATAGCCATAAAAGAGTTTCAGTGCAAACCTCTGATGGTCTGTAGCATATAATATTTATTATACAGGCTAAAGTGAAGACACGTCTACAGGAGAAGTCTGTTGAATGTGCCACCAGGGTGAGCACAGTCAGACCTGAAATGACGACTAGCTTCTTTAATGAACAATAAAAGAGGTTTATTAAGCTTAATTGCCTCTACAATAAGTGTTGTTATTAAACTACCGTACCTAGCAAACGCGTTCTTAGGTTACCAGTTTGCATAATTTACGGCTACTTAAGCGTGATGCTGATGCTCTGTATTTAAAAGCCCGGCACAGTAGATCACGCACCAGAAGTATCAGGAGGCACTTTTGAAAAGGCCATTTCACAGCAATTACCCTGCTCATTTTGTAAGGATTTATCTAAAGTCAGCAAACTGCAACTGCTGTAGGGAGAGAGCTTCGTCTTTGCACTTTTACCTCAGAGTTTAACAAGAACACAGAGTTCGGTCGGAATAATGTTGTTTCCGAGTCCACCTCAAGTCCAAGTCCTTAACCAATTGAGTTTGAGTGGAATAAGTTTATTAATGTCCTGTCATCTTAGTTTTATGTTCTTACTTATTGTCCGAGTAAAGTTCGAGTAAGGGGAGACCGGAGAGTGTTGGACATGGGTCAGTTGTTACACTGTCAGTTTAACAAGTCAGAAAAGAACTGTGGTGAATCAATATCATACTCTCCCATCACCTTTTTAAGCTCAAAGGAGAAGTGGCATGTGACTGTGAGCAACATTATAGATTTTATGGAAAAAAAAGTGATTTTCAAGATTAAGTTTTGCCTATAGCAATCATTGTATTATACAGTTCAATTCATTGACTTACATAACCTAAAGTAGCTGTTTCTCTAGTTAATTTGATGCTTTGCATTCATGCTAACTTCAAACGGTTAGCTATGTTATGGTTGTTTTCAGAGTTGCAAGTATTTCAGACAGATTGAAATATACAGTATTGGAATAAGTGGGAAAAAGCTAATTTTTACCTTCATAGGGTAGTAAGAATCCAACAGAATATAACCACAAAATGTTACAGTTGCCTTAGAACATTAAATGTGGGTCAGATTGACCTGCACGAACATTACAAACATAATAGAAATGATGTGTGTGCTTGTCAAAACACATCAGCTTGTTGAATGCATGTTCAAGACCTTAAATTAACAAAATGTCAAGGAAAAAAAAATCATAGGTTAACCGGCATTTCAGTCAACTCAAAAATCGAAATGGGTCAAACTGACCCGCAACACAACATGAGTGCTAAATTGAGTGTTAAAGTGTTAAATTACCTCTCATTGTTACATCTGTAACAACTTACCCCAGTAGTTTGTAAAAACAAAACTCTTTGTATTTGACATTAAAGGTGTATAAGCGATGTCACACAGTTTTTAGGCCGAAACAAATTATGTCACAGGAAACATCTCCTCACTATCAGCTAGCTGCCTGTCCCCTGAACACAATGTAAAAAAACGCGGTCTCTGTAGACTGTAGACAAAAACAAACTGGTCCAACCTGGACCACGAAACATAACAAACAGTGTTCCAGTCAATAACCAGCATGATTTGGAGGTTAGTGCGCGTGCAATGGAAGGGACGGGATGAGGAGGAGGGTCGAGCTAGCCTTCGTTTTGTTTGACAATACTTCGCCATCGTAACAAGAAGTGATGTCACCCAGCATCGCTTAGAGAGCACCTTTAACTCACATAATCTGTTATTATGGTATACAGGTCCAAGTGAGTTTTATTTGTAGTAGACAAATGTGGCTGAGGCATATCAAAGTTTGAGAGATGTAGCGCAACCACTGAGTTACTGATGCTCGAACAACAAGTGTTACTACATTATCAGTCTCCCCCTCAACCCTGTTAGCCTGACTACGTCAGACTTCCTACTTCCGCTAATTTCATTTCACTCCTGTAGTCAGTCTGAGATAGCAGCCTATCTTTCTGTTTTCCACCGGCCTGAAAACAGCCGGGCCAATCAGCAAACAGAAGGCGGGCTGAAAGCCGTGACGTACTCGCCAAGCGGCGAGTTTAAGAGTTAGGTCAGAGAAATCGAAAACGACCGCGGATAGTGAGACACGGATGCAATTCGCTCTGTTGTGGAGAATATTCCAAGCATTAGCAAACTGAAGCCCGAACAAGAAGAGTGTGTATTAAACATTTTGAATGGAGGTGATGTTGTGGCCCTACTCCCTTTGGGAAAAGTTTATTACCGATCGTCAGCGAGAAACTGGGGAGCCTTTTGACAGGTCAGTGTCTCCTTTCTTTTCCAGGTCTTAAATACCGTAAAACTTCAAATAATAGCCCGGGCTTTTATTTGCCCAAATCGTCGAACTGCACCGGCTTGTATTTGAGACAGGCGTCTAACGTTATATGAGACAGGCCTTTATAATTTAGTGTTGAGATGTTGTTCTTTGAGATGTTGTTCCTAGAGTCTCTTATCTCTAAAAATCTCCAAATGCTCCACGTGAAACTGCGGTGTTCCGACCTTTTACTAGTCGATTGATTTTGATTAATATTTGCGAGGGAGAGAGAGCAAGACAGCGCTCGTGTTGTTTGTTTGAAGACGTGATAGTGCGCGCGCGGCCGGGGCTCGCTCGCTCGCTCGCTCTCTCTCTCTCTCTCTCTCTCTCTCTCTCTCTCTCTCTCTCTCTGCTTGTTAGCGCCCTGTCAAGTGCAGCAGTCATTCTATTACATCACTCACCGATCAAAAAGGTCGTTTACAGCCATGTTCACTTCGGTATTTCGCTCGCATCAAGTGTTTACAGTGGAAGTTTGATCATAGATTTGAGTTCGATGCATGATGTCTGTGGTTCGATACGGCTGTGTCGCCGCATAACATACGTCATAAACAAACTTATCTGATTGGCTTACGGGTAACCAATGATTTTAAACTTCAGAAATCGCCCCCTAGCGGGAGAGAAAACACTTCTCTATTATGCTATGCCAGACTCTGTCTACAAGCAAAGTGAAGTAGCAGAGTCTGGTATTACCAGGCTGCTCCCCCTACAAGTCCATCCGAGTTCATTCATAATTTCAGTCCAAGTATCCCAGCTCTACCAGTTGCAAATGACACATTTTTACTGCGGTTCAACCAATTACGATCTGATCGTAAGGGAGGCGAAAACAAATAAAATTACAAACTGAAACTTGTGATGCACTTCATCTGTGAATAAAGAAAAGGTTTGTAATGAAACGTTGTTAGCTCAGATTTTCAAACCTTGATTTGTACAGAAAGGCCAGACAAGGTTGTTTTATAATTCCTTGAGCTTTGCCTTGTATTGCTCCTATTGATCTGAGGGTTTGGAAAGATGACTCTTAAATACAAAATGTAGTGTAACTGAGATAAAATTGATTTCTTTCACCACTGGACAGGTATCCTTTTTTCTTTCTTTTTTTGATACGTTGCAGCAAACATAGTGATAGGAGTAAAGTTTGCTCTGTCCATTTGTGAAAGGGGAATACTTCCCAAACTTTATTTTACCATGGAGAATGCATTCAGACACAGATTTTTACTTTTGGTGAAGAAATGTTGTGCTTGTCTGCAAAACTGATGCTAGGGTGTTGTGGGCGGTTGCTAAAGCTTGTTTTGAAGTATCGAGGGTGTGCTTGGGAGTTCCAGGGTATTGATAGATGTTTTGACTTAAATTCTGACTCATGTAACTCTTTCAGTAACTGGGTTTCTGAATTTAAGGACATTGTGTTAAGAATGTTGTAGGCTATGGAAAATGCAAATGAGAAACTTTTACACTCGTTTTAAAGATAGACTTATTTATTTATTTTATTTTTTAGTAAGAAGACATGAGCATAAAGTATGATGGGAACACATTTGTCACCCTGGACCACAAAACCAGTCACATAATTTTTTTTGAAATTAAGATGTATACATCATCTGAAAGCTGAATAAATAAGCTTTCCATTGATTTATGGTTTATTAGGATAGGGTAATATTTGGCCGAGATGAACATCTGGAATCTGAGGGTGCAAAAAAATCGAAACATTGAGAAAATCGCCTTTAAAGTCCATTTATGTTCGCGATTGTGCTGATCCACTCACAAATATAAATGTTTTATATATTTACGGTAGAAAATTTACTAAATATCTTCATGGAACATGATATTTACTTAATATCCTAATGATGTTTGGCATAAAAGAAAAAGAGATAATATTGACCCATACAATGTATTGTAGCAAATATACCTGGATGACTGGTTTTGTGATCCAGGGTCACATTTAGTGAATACATTTTTAGATGTAAAGAAAAACATTACATGACTTTGTCATGTATTCATTATTATAAAAAAAACACAATGGCTTCTCAAGTGACTACAACTTCTATTGCCATTTCTAATTTGCACCACTTTCCCTGGAAGTGATGGGTTTTGTTGAATTTTTTTTTTAACACAAGTTCTGTGAATCATTTTTTGGAATATTCTGACTGTTTTCATTATATGCACTACCATTCAAAGTTTGGGGTCAGTAAGACTTTTTTAAAAGACATTGATAATTTTATTCAGCAGGGATGCATTAAATTGATCCAAAGTGACTGTAAAGACAAAACATGTCTGCTTCAAATAAATGCTGTTCTTTTAAACTTTTATATTCGTCAAATAATCCTGAAAAAAGTTGAATGGTTACAAATGTCACTTGAGCAGCAAATCAGCATTGGAACGGTTTATGAAGGATCGTGTGAAACTGACTGAAGTAATGGCTGCTGAAAATTTAGCTTTGTCATCACAAGAACAAATTACATTTTAAAATATATTTTAAAACGTGTTTTACAATAGTTCAGTTTTTACTGTATATGCAGCCTTGGTGAGCATAAGATTGCTTACAGAATAACTTACAAATGATGCTATTTGAATGGAATGGTTGGGAACATAATTTCTATGTTTCATATTCCAGCCAAGCACCTGTTCTTGGTGAGATGGCAATAGCAACACATGGGTTAATCTCATAGGAAATGCTTCAAAATGTGATATTTCTCTAGCGAGCCACTGCCCGAAGCCTCGTCCAGCTCGACTGTGAGGCTAAAATGAGTCAGATTCTTCCATCAGTCTGTCTCAGCAGTTGAGCCTGACCTTAAATCCCAACACTGCCGCCTGTAGAGCTGATACACGGTAACAATACACCATATCAAGCACAGGAAGAACCGTCACACAGACCCAATTTACCCGCTGTGGAGCGACGAGTTGCAAGTTGAGGAAAACACATTTCTTTTTTTTTATATCAAGTCTTGAATGAATATAAATTGGCATTTTTGTTGGCCTTTAGGGCTTGGCACCATTGCAATGTTTTCCATCTCATTGGCAATTTGGCCAGATGTTGGGCATATATGTGCCAATGTTAATTGTGCCCTTATTATAGAGCCCTTGGGTCAATGAGCGCATTGGACAAAGGATTTGGACATGGTGATATATCCAAAAATCTCTTGAGCAATTAAAGCCATTTAGAACTGTAAACAAATCCCTGGCAACACACTTTCCATTTCAGCACAGAACGGGGTCTTGTTTGTCCCAGCGAGATTTCTTTTCAATACGAGGCCAACACAAAGCATCATATGTTTTTCATATCCTTCGATATTGTGATCGCTGACTGATGTAAGGTAATGAAACTGTCTCCAGCAGCTGTACCTCTTCCCGCTGTCACTTTCTATTTGTTTCCATTCAAACGCTAGTAAAGTCAAAGAAGACTGAAATGATAACACACTGCGTTTGATTTCATGCTTGTTTCCAGGAACGACAGTTTTAATTTTATCTTGTTAAAAATGGGATGCGTCTTATCAGGTATAATAGAAGGCAATTTTTGCATAGATTATTATTTGTCTTGCTCTATAAGTGCAGAAACATAAGAGACCTGTTTTGATGACTGATAAGTGTAATGTCAATGCATATTTATAATTTGTGAAATGAAAGCGATCTTAACTGTGTAAGTTGACTTTTAATTGCACGTGTTGGCATGCTAGCATCCGATTAGATTACCTTCTACCAAGTGAAAGATGAGCTACTGTAGTTAAATGTTTAATGTGCAATCTTATGCGGAAAAAATGTGACCACAGTTGCATGAATAATTACAAAATGTTAATGATTTGTTTCAAAAGCATTAGTCCTGCCACTGCGGACTGCGCGTCAACATGCTAGTTATTGTGCAGCCTAATTGGAGGCACAGGGGGCTCTTATGTTTACAGTACAGATATCTCCTGACAGAAACAAACGACTGTGGGCCCAGGGTGAAGATGATTAGTTTATTTTCCAACTCGCTGAAAATGAACAATATTTTTTCCTCCCATGGATGAAAACAGTAATAAACCAAGTTAACAAGCTCTTGGCCCAGTGTTTGCTAATGAGCTGCTAATGAAGAATCTGTATGGTGATCAGAAGCCACCTGGTGAAGAGTCAGAAATACTCAATGAACAGCACTCAGTAAAACACTTAAAGAACAGTGCCCACATAAATTAATATTCTGTAATTTTTTATATATTTATGTTCATTACGTTGTTTTTGTACATCATTCTGAATTTCAGCCATTTTTGTTCAACAAGAATTTCACACCAAAAATTCCACCGAATGTTTATTTTTAGGTGAACTATACCTTTTAGTTTTGTCACAAGTACCAGTACTTTGGTATGAAGTAGATACTTACATTTTGCAAATGTAATGATATCAGCCTTTTTGAAGTACCGGTACCTGCTGATAGGCGGCTGCTATCAAACACTCACATGCATATTTGTGAGAGCGTCAAAGGTTTGTATTTACAACATGTTTTGTAACGTTGAGCATTGTAGCCAATCAGAGACATGTCTGTTGAACTCGTGAAGGCAATGGCCAATCAGAGGCATTTAAGTTAGTCAGAATCCACTCGATACAATAGATTTTGTTCAGCATGAGCTCTGCACACTCGTGAATCATTATAACCAACGATGTACACTGCCCGGAAAAAAACATATGATTATATCATTATTGCAGTGATTATTATGTTCCTAGCATGTTATATGTTTGACAACAGTTCTTCTAACTCTAAATGATGGAGTATGTAGCTTTTCATTTCTTAAACAACCATGTAGAAAGACACATTATGGTCATATTCCAGGATGACAATGTCAAATTGTGAAAGAATGGTTGGGAGGGAGCATGAAGAATAATTTTCACAGATGAATTGGCACCACTGAGTCCAGGATTAAATTCATTGAAAGTCTTTTGGGGTGTGCTGGAGGAGACTTTAAAGAGTGAATGTACAATTTACATTGTCAATAAAAAAAGCAATCTGATTACGTAACTCCAGTTACTTGTAATGCATGAACAACACTGAACATGAATCATGAAATGTTGCTTTTATAAAAAAATAAAATACCTTTTATATTCACATAATGAACAGAAACACAGTATGAAAATTATATCTTATATTACTGTGAACATACTGTGTAGTTAATTGCTTGATTTAAAAGTTATTCCAAAAATAGTCAAATATTTGTGTAAGCAAGGAGCTACCATTAACAAAAAGTAATTGAGAGAAACTGGCCTGTGCTTAACTTCAGATCTTCCTATGTTTCTTAAATTATCAATTTTGAAAGCAATGCCGTTTCTCACTTGAAAATCAGGCAGTGAATAAGGAAACGTGCTGACAAAACGCCTGGTCATGAGCAGCATAGATTACACACACAAAAGAGAGATGCATGAAGTGCTTCTGTGCATTTATCATTTTGATAGAGTGTGTTAATCCAGCTCTGAGAGCCCACACAGAAATAGCAACCATCCACATTATTATAACCGCTTCAGCCATTGCAAGCGTTCCATGAAGATAAGAAACATGGCCCACTCTTACTGTAACTGACAAAGAGATCAAACATTCACCCAGCAGATTTCCCTGTGTTCCCCATTTACTACATTACAGTAGTTATTTATGTAAAGCCATGTATACACTGTGCAGTCTTTTTTAGAAATGTTGCTGCTTTTTTTATGTGATGTGACCCAAGTTTGAGTGTAGTTTTGAGGATGTTTCTTGAACTGTCTGGTCCTGTTGACTCTCTCATTCTTCCTAGTTAATTTATCAATAAATCTAAACATAAAAGGCATTTGAAAGGTAGAAGAAATAAATGAAGGCATGGCCATGAGTTTCACTGTGACCTTCAGATAACAAAAAAAGATAAAAATCAGATAGTTTTAATAAAATAAACCACTAGTTTATCAAAGTACCTGACGTTGAAAAAATATCCTTTTATTTTTAATAGTGTTATATTGTATTTCCAAAAGTGTGTGTGTGTGTGTGTGTGTGTGTGTGTGTGTGTGTGTGTGTGTGTGTGTGTGTGTGTGTGTGTTGTGTGTGTGTGTGTGGTGTTGTGTGTGTGTGTGGTGTGTGTGTGTGTGTGTGTGTGTGTGTGTGTGTGTGTGTGTGTGTCATATCATACATGTGACGCCCAAATTACTCAAAATATTATCACATATATTACATAGACACTTAAATGTTTATAAAGATATATAGCTCTTGTCTGTGTGACTAGTTTTCGCTGAGTTTTGTTTAAGTTTAGAGACATGCTCCAGAAATAAAAGTTCACAGAGACGGAGAGGCAGAGACCAAACCCTGATTATTTTCATTATTTTACAAAAGCAAAATGTTTTGTTTCTTTTTTTTTCATTTCTTATGCCTGTATGACCATAAATGATTAAGTATTTTAAGTCTATGTTGCTGCTACGTGAAGAAAATCCAGCACAACTTGCCGGCGCGTTTGTCGACCCCAGAGGGTTAAACATCTTAAAACACTTTGTGAGGATGTCCCTCATTAGTAAAACAGGTTCATAAATGAGCAAAATAATGTCTTAATTAAAATCTAAACATGGCAGAATGCGTATGGAAAGTGCTATGGTTAAGATTAAGGTGTAGTTATATAATTACTCTCATTAAGAACAATACAAATCTGTGGTAGTATGTGTTTGAATATGAGTGTATTGAGAACTTAGTGAATAGTGATTCATTTTAATAATAAGGGCTGTTTAAGCACAGCACAAAGTGGGGTGTCATTTTCCTGTGGCTCCTGAGAAATTAGTCATGTGTTTTCTTTTAGTTTTTTTTTTTACAGATTTTAGTTGTACATTCTTCTAAAATAGTTTAAGTTTTACTACTTGTTTCAAAATGTTTGGAGAACATTTTAAAGTAACATTCTATGAAGTTTAAAGAATGATTAATTGGAATGTTCCCTTAACTTTTGCATTACCAAGAAAATAAAACTGGATGTTTTAAACGTTCAGAGAACATTCAGAAATAACATTTTCGGAACTGAATAGAAATATTGGCAAAACGTTCTCAGTACATATTTTTGTTAGCTGGTTTGATCCAGTCAGACTGTATTTGGCAACACTTTTGCTCTGGTCTTTTGTAGTAGCAGCCTCTCACTGGTCTGGATGAAAAGAATCTGAAGTGGAAGTGTTAAAGATTGACTGAATCAAAAGCACAGCCACTGGATGTTTATCTAGTTCTCAAGCCAACAGAAAAAAACTGCATTTATGTGTTTGCAAGGCTAATAAAAATCTCAACTCTGAACACGTCAAACCAGTGTTTGTTCTGGTCTCGGCCCTTAAAAGGATATAAAATATCTACGGAAGCGAGCCCACTCACTATCCACATATGTGCCTTGCCAGCAGTTATATAAAATGAATGATGGTACAGAAATCGATATGTGATCCATCTACGAGTTAAAGTGCTGGTTTGTGTAACACGGCTCCATCCCAGGCTGCCCACGTCAGTGACTGAAACCCAGCCTGTGTAAATAACATTAGACTACATCTGTTCGAGATTCCTTCTCTCATCGTTCAAATGAAGAAAACAAGACAGGGACTCAAACCTTTACTTTCTCAAATCTGAAGAAATTTAATCTGATTGCTCATTTCTAATGTGCTGTCAAGAGCTCAGTGGACTGAAAGATTATTAGCAAATACAGTTTAGATTTCAATCTGTTACTCAATTAGATACATTAATTGTTCTCAGGAAATGTCCCGTGAAGAAGTGTGGCGGGCAAGCAGAGGGAGTGAAGACACACAATAGCTGGCACTGAGACTGTGGCACACAGGCCCTTTCAGACCCACCTGAATGCTGGATGGGAAACAATACGTTGTGCTTTGAGCCTGTGTGGGCACTTGGGATTGCCAGACTCTGCCAAAATGGCAGTCTTTCAGTGTAACCTGCTGAAAAAGACCCACACGCCTTTTTGTTGTGCGGACAAAGACTGTATTTGCAGTCTTCTGGAGTATGGTGGAAGCAGAAATTTGTTTCACTTTAATTTGATGGCCCCTTTAACACATTCTGTTGACTATGAGTAACGTTGCACCTACATGTCTACTAACTCTCATTAGAGTGTGAGTTGAGTATTAGTAGACTAATTAGGGTTAGAATAGGTTGACATACTTGCAAAGTTATTTATAGTCAGTTGAATGTCTGTTGGAGGACCATCAAAAGGTTATCAGATATTAAACAGACAGTCTACTGATACTCTAATGAGAGTTAGATGACAGGTAGGTGCAAAGTTGATTATAGCCAACAGAATGTTCAAAAGAGGCCATCAAAATATGTGTGAAAATTGAATTGTAAAAGCATCTTTATGCATAAACATTTTCCCTGAGGTCATCATCCTATCAATAGCCACTTTTCCACGATCGGGCCAGTGCGATCCAGGGCTAACAGAGTGCCGGACAGAGCCTAACCTTAACCCTACTCTAAAACCTAACACCCCTCCATAGAACAACGTCATACAACCCCACAATTTCCCCAGCATGGGGATGAAAACTAGGTATATGCTAAATGACTATCACAGACTTAAGACTCCATTAGCGATATTTAACCAATGATTGATGATAAAAATGTTAAAGCGACAGTCATTTGTTTGGAAAAGGTGTACACATCAATCATGCTGAATCAAACTGGTATTTGTCAGTTTTGCATAAAAAGAGAACACGCATTATTCAGCTGCATCTGCTTCCATTTGTTTCTGATCACAGGAATGCACAAAACAACTCATTAAGGCTTTTAATTACAAAGGCTTACACATTTAGAACAATTTGGATAAAATATCATATGTTTACATCACATTTCCCTTAGAAAGAATGAGCATTTCTATTATTTTTTAGAAATGTTATGCGATCTGAGGAGGTCTGGGCAATCTCTCTTGTCTCACTATACTGTTATCCTTTCAGCAGAGCAACAGAGGGAGCTCACAAGCAGAAAACAAGAGTTCAATGAGTTAACCGGAGAATATGTCATTTATGACATATGCAGAAGTCCGGTATCAACAAAGGCATAGGGAAGAGACAGATAAAATAAATATCTATACAATTATAATCATATATGATTTGTCTGAGTTCTTCAAGAAGTCTCTGGTATTTTCCATACGTATTTATTATTATGGCATTGTTTAACATAGTCTTTAGCATCGCATAGGCCTAAATATATTTCTGCCTTATACAGCGATCAGAATATTTATAATTATTTTTTAAATGTTTATGTTAGGTAGCCTGATATGATAACCCTGGAAATGAACAGGGGTTTTGACCCTATCCTAACTCACGACTGGCCTTGGCACGCTTGCTGTGGAAATGCGTTTTTTTAATTCTTTTTTTTATCTCTCAAATTTTATACTGAATAGCCTAATTTGGCTAAGTTAATTGTATTATTTGTTACACCTCCCTTGAATAATTCCCACAAACCTTTTACAGTGCACAAATTTGTCTGGGTTCATAATCGTCAAAGGCTGAAATTTAATAACGTTTTGTAGATTTGGCTGCATGATTACATCTAAATTTGTAGTTTTTCTCTAAAGTTATAAATGGTGAAGTCTTCAGAGAGCACAACAGAGGACTATGTTTTTTTTTTTACATATTTTTTATGTTTCTCACAACAAAAAAATAAAAGTGTCCAAACTATTCAGCGTACAATCTTTCAGTTATCAGCCCATATAATTAAGCACTAAGTTAAACCACTGTGTACACTGCAACATCCCAGCCATCTGAGAAACCCCATACAAATCCACCAACATCCACACCTCGTCCCTGAAAGATTCTGTGACAGTGAAGCTCCAACCAGCTGGGTTACCATTCAACAGGCAGGAGATTCATTATCCAGGGTCTTATGTCAGAGAAATGTCACGAAAAAATGTATTTATAGGTGATTTTTTTCTCTATTGTTTATCTATCAAGTCAAGTCAAGTCAAGTCAAATATATTTATATAGCGCTTTTCACAATACAGATTGTATCAAAGCTGCTTTACAGTATCAATCAAAACAACTCAACAATGTTTGTTTATTACTGGACATCCAAAAAGGACATCCAAGTTTGGTAGAGCTGATCAATGGTATGATTGTTTAATTAATTTGAATATCCCCAACTGAGCAAGCCAAAGGCATCTATCTATCTATCTATCTGTCCATCTGTCTATCTGTCTGTCTGTCTGTCTGTCTGTCTGTCTGGCAAAATTGTCTTTTACATGGTATTGTGTCCACCGTGTGTGTAAACAACCAGCCTAGTAAAAATTTACCCGCTCCTTTTTTTATAATCCCCATAAATCAGAAGCAGTGACTGAAAAAACACTGTTCCAGATTCCGAACAAGCCCATCCATGACTGGTGACGATCTGCTCTATTATCAGTGAGCTGGTGAGCCACGCATAGTCCGCCATGTTTATTTCCTTGCTATAGCACCTAGTGATATAATGTCTGCTTCACATAAACATTACAAATGTTCTGTAACTGGATGTACCAATGAATACAGTAAGAGTTTCCATAGACTCCCGGCGTCTGAGCCACTGAGGACACAGTGGATGAATTTCATTTATGAAGTAAAAACAAAGGAAATGTGCCAAAGAAATTAGGCAAAGTCCTGCTATCTTCTACTCCTCGCTCTTAAAAAAAAGTTCAAAAGCTGTCCCTTGGGTGATACCTTTTCAAAAGGTACACTTTTGCTCCTTTTAGGTGCTAATATGTACCTTTGAGGTACCAAAAATGCACCTTTTAGCTACAAAAGGGTATAGCACCAAGGTGACAGCTTTTTTACCTTTTTTTTTTTTAGAGTGTTGGAACAAATAGCCTTGCAGAATATTAATGAAGCCCAGATTTCACTGGTGGTATGTATTCGAGTAATAAACGAACAGATGCATGTATGCAAGCGTGCAAACGACTGTGCATCTGAACATGAGATTAAACTAATTGCATACAAGGGGTCATAAAAAGGCTCTTGAGTGACTAGAGTCAGCAAGAGCTATACAGACTAAACCCAGAGAGGCTGTTAATGGGGAGGTTCATTTCCATCATTTGTTATAGCTGTGAACATTAACACAATGCAGCATGTGCAAGCACAGTCTGGCATGAGCAAAAGCCTTCTGTGTCGCTAAGGAGGGATACGATCACTACAGCAACTGGAGTTTTATCCTATTCTCTGTTATATATGTTTGTGTAATCTTGTGATTTACTGATTGATGCATTCATTTATTTTGTGCAGGACCGTATGAAACACGACAGCATAGCGTAAATATCAAATGTTGCATTTACATTCACAATTATACAATTACTAGGGCTGTCAATCAATAGAACTATTTAATATTTGTAGTATCATGTAGTAGCCTATATATTTATATTACATATGTTTGTGTCCTTCAGTGCATTACATGCATTCTTAGATTTGCATTGTCTTTAAGTTAGCAGAAAATGCATCGGTTGCAGCCTGGAATATAGTACTTATGAGGTAAAAATATAACTATGCTTTAGAACAGCTAGTCTCTCACCACTAGAACACTAACGCTAATCAGAGATTCCAGGAAATGATGAATCGTCCAATCAAATCAGTGGCTTAAAGAGCAGAAATCGAGAGTGTCAGAGGTCAGAAGGAATTACGAGCAGAATCGAGAGGAAAGCGATGTGCACACCCATTATAATCGCATGAACTACAACTACAGAAATTCAGCTTTGATATGTTCAGTAAAACCTGATATTTGAGATTGGAGTGACTGCTGTCAAATATGAAATGCAAGACATAAAGATGCTCGGTCACAGTCAAAACTTCACCCAAGTATGTCAAGACTTCACCCAAGTATGTTAAGTTATACTTAATTTCTACTGCACTTCACATGATTGTTCACATATAATTGTCTAATTGGTACACAAAAAGCAATTATTTCATCCAAAACATAAATTGACTTTCAGTGTGACAAAAACATTTGAAATGTTCTTTTAAAAAAAACTGCTTTTGTGTTCTACAGGAAAAAGAAAGTCTTACAGGTTTGAAACAAAACGAGGCTGATTAAATGACACAATTATTTAAAACAGTTTTGTTAAATTAAATTAATTTTTGTTGAATTAGGCATTGCTTTATCGTAAAGTAAGTCACAATGATCTTAATTCCTTGGATTAACAGTTCACCCAGCCGAAGTTGACTAGATAATCTCTACCTAAAGATTTACCTGACATAAAACTCTCTAAAAATTCATCCAAATAGTCGCTTTAAGAATTCATAAGGTACAGAAAATCTCTTGTGCTTTCTGCAGTTCTCAAAGATTATTGCTCAAAAGCTTGTGCCAATTACAATGCAGCTGTAGTTTTGGCTGTCAGCAAGTATGTAATTCAATGATACATTCATCGAGCCTTTCTTCCACAAAAGAACAAGTTGTTCTGCAGAGGTACTAGATATATAAATATAGCCTCTAGATAAATAAAAGGAAGAATAAATGTGAGAGTTTAATAACAATTTATTCTGTCATTTGCTCAATTTGTCATTCCAAACCAGGATGCAGTATGCATGGAACACAATTTTACTAGATTTATTAGACTTTCTATAACACCAGTTCATAGTGTCCACATCTTTTCTTAAATGATACAGAATGACTCAAAAAAGACCAACAAGTGCCATAGAAGTAGTCATGGTAACTAGAACCACTGGTTTTGGGAATTGAATAAGTGAACGAATCATTCTTTTGAATCAGTGCTTTTCAAATGATCGTTTGAGTTTAATCAATAGGTCCACTTCAGGCAGATCCATAGACCACAATGCAACATGATTGCAGATAGCACCTAATTTATCCTCAGCCCACACAACTCCAGTGTATGATATTGTTATTTTGACATTTAACTGCATAATACTTGTAGATACCTTAAAGGGATAGTTCACTTTGAAATAAATTTTTGATATGTTTTAGCTTACCTCAAGGGCATCCAAGATGTAGGTGTCTTTGTTTCCACAGTATTTTCAATGTTGATATTTTTAGGTCAAACCGTTCTTGTCTGTCAGTCATATAATGCAGGCCTATGGGGTCCACCTCAAAGAGCATGCACAGAGAAGTCCAAATTAAACATGATTTAATGACTCGTAAATGTAAGTACACATTGATGGCCTAAGACACGAAACGAGTGGTTTGTGTGAGAAAACGAACAGTATTTATATCGTTTTTACCTCTTGTAAACACAGCCACGTCCAAGACACCTGAGGTCGCGAGCGCTTCGGTCTTTTCCGGAAACCACCGGAAGTGAAACCCCGCGCGTGTACAGTACGTCACTCATTGTTTACACAGAACAGAGATTGTAGGTAAGACGGCTAATCAAAAGGGTTAATTAAAACCGTCGTAAAAGAAAACAATTACAAAAAAATAAAAAAATAAAACAAGTGTATGAGTGACGTACACGCGCGGGGATTCACTTCCGGTGCTTTCCGGAAAAGACCGAAGCGCTCGCGACCTCAGATGTCTTGGACGTGGCTGTGTCTCTACACTCACCTAAAGGATTATTAGGAACACCATACTAATACTGTGTTTGACTCACTTTCGCCTTCAGAACTGCCTTAATTCTTTGTGGCATTGATTCAACAAGGTGATGAAAGCATTCTTTAGAAATGTTGGCCCATATTGATAGGATAGCATCTTGCAGTTGATGGAGATTTGTGGGATGCACATCCAGGGCACGAAGCTCCCGTTCCACCACATCCCAAATATTGAGATCTGGTGACTGTGGGGGCCATTTTAGTACAGTGAACTCATTGTCATGTTCAAGAAACCAATTTGAAATGATTCGAGCTTTGAGACATGGTGCATTATCCTGCTGGAAGTAGCCATCAGAGGATGGGTACATGGTGGCCATAAAGGGATGGACGTGGCATTTAAACAATGCCCAATTGGCACTAAGGGGCCTAAAGTGTGCCAAGAAAACATCCCCCACACCATTACACCACAACCACCAGCCTGCACAGTGGTAACAAGGCATGATGGATCCATGTTCTCATTTTGTTTACGCCAAATTCTTACTCTACCATCTCAATGTCTCAACAGAAATCGAGACTCATCAGACCAGGCAACATTTTTCCAGTCTTCAACTGTCCGATTTTGGTGAGCTCTTGCAAATTGTAGCCTCTTTTTCCTATTTGTAGTGGAGATGAGTGGTACCCGGTGGGGTCTTCTGCTGTTGTAGTCCATCCGCCTCAAGGTTGTGCGTGTTGTGGCTTCACAAATGCTTTGCTGCATATCTTGGTTGTAACGAGTGGTTATTTCAGTCAAAGGTGCTCTTCTATCAGCTTGAATCAGTCGGCCCATTCTCCTCTGACCTCTAGCATCAACAAGGCATTTTCGCCCACAGGACTGCCGCATACTGGATGTTTTTCCCTTTTCACACAATTCTTTGTAAACCCTAGAAATGGTTGTGCGTGAAAATCCCAGTAACTGAGCAGATTGTGAAATACTCAGACCGGCCCGTCTGGCACCAACAACCATGCCACGCTCAAAATTGCTTAAATCACCTTTCTTTCCCATTCTGACATTCAGTTTGGAGTTCAGGAGATTGTCTTGACCAGGACCACACCCCTAAATGCATTGAAGCAACTGCCATGTGATTGGTTGATTAGATAATTGCATTAATGAGATATTGTAACAGGTGTTCCTAATAATCCTTTAGGTGAGTTTAGATAAATCAGTAGAACCAGAAATAAATGCAAAAATAAAATGATAAGACATTGTAAAAAATTATCAAATCTCTTTAATGACCAACTCTTTAGTCATTCCTGTAGGAAATGGAGGTGTTTCCCATTATTGCAAGGATCAGGGGGGAAAAAAGTTACATTTGATGAAAGATCTTTGTTCTTTTCAGTTAAAATGAAGCATTCTTTCGACCCTCTCATAATATATTTGACATTCAATTCACAGATCACTTCAGGTAATGGTTTTTTGGCTGTCTGCTATCCTGACTCATCACATTTCATTTGGCCACTTAAATTCTGCTGCATTTTCCTTCCAGGTCTCCCAGCTCGACCAATCACGGCGCAGTTCAAAGGATTTGAAACGGTCTGATAGTTCTAATATTCAGCCCTTTTGACATTATGGAGCAGAGCAAAAATTGACAGAGGGAAACAAGCCAAAATTCGGCCTAAGAATTCTGCAGTATATTTAATTTTAGTGATGGAAGCATATCCCATTAATGTGCATCTTTTGTGACCTTAAGCAATGTGCGTGTTCATAAAGTGAAGTAGAAGCTGTTTCAATGACAGGGCTTTTAATGTGAATAGAGAGAGCAGAGTTATGGAGAGTGGTATTGTTGGCTCTGATGTGAAAAGTCTGCTCATGCATTAACGGCAGACTCGTGAGTCACAGCCGTATTGGTTGATTAACAAGCGCCGACGCTGAGAGCTCCACCGCCCTCCCAGAAGAGAGTAGGTCGCCTTATTCTGTCGGCGCTAGCGAGGAGTACGACTGAAGAGCCATTACTGAACATAAGCTTTTCCCTGAACACAATGACAGCTAAAATAGATGTGTGAGAATCCTCTGGAAGGTAAGGTCAAGTGTGATCTCTGTTTCACTATGCATGCCTATAATGTGGAGAATTTCAAGCGGTCAAATTGATAGTCTTTTCTCATCCACCTCAACAGAGTCAATGGATTAAAGAAAACTCCCCCAGACGGTTTGAGAATATATTATGTAACGGTTTGGGCTGAAATCCTTTATTCTCTCTAGTCTTTATAAAGCCTAGTATATGGGGTTCATGTAGCCCAAAGTATCCAGCCAGATAAAAGACTCCAATTACATTATTATGTGGAGTCTCACTAAATTAATTGAGGTTGCACAGTCACAGAATAAATAAACAGCAGGGAGATGCCACTGTAATTTTACCCAAAGTGCTTGTTTGGGTTTTAGTCTACGGGTTTAATCAACTATTTATTTGAGTATTTGCTCTATTAGTACATGCACTGTAAAATAATGTAAAATGTTTATTATTTGTATGTGGCTTAGATATTTGTTCTGGAATAAGGTTATCCTTAAATGGTTGTCAAAGAAGAAACAGGCTTTTTGCCCCCTAGTATTAATTAATTTCTAATATTTCCTAATATCTTATTAACTTTGGAGGCCCAAACCTGCAATAAATACATTTAATAATAGGATAATAATATTTAAGAATAATAATTCCCTCTTTATTTATTATTTGCTGTCTTTACTTTTTAACTTTTTACTATTGTTACATTTATTTTTAATTTAATTTTATTTTTAATTATTCCTTTTTTAGTTTCTTTACAATCTCTCGATGATTAAACCACCATTTTTTTTTGTTTATTTTAAGGAACTACTAAATATAATAGAATACATAAAATCAATATTTGGGTCATATTTGACCCATTTGCAGCTTTTTACACCTGGAAAAACAGTCAGGCTCAATAAATGATCTCTTGGGAAACATCCAAACATCTTTTTGTGAACACCTTAGCACTCGACCTTGTGGTTTTCTGTGAAATCGAGATTCATGGCAAACCCAGAGGGCAAGCTTCGACTTGCTCTGTATCTGTCACAATTCTGTTATATGTGCATTGCAGTGCAAGCAAGCGGAACGGGCTGCAAAAAAGGACAGCTTAGAGAATTACAAATAAAAGCTAATGAACGTAGCAGATGCCATTAAGGTTCAATTCAACAAATGGCGGCGAAGGAACCGTTTACCTAGTGCACTGAAATATGGGTCAGAAATATGAAATGTATGGATTTGATTACAGGCAGCAGGAGGGCGCGATATTTTCTGAGCTGTAATTATAGAGGAGAGAGCTGAAACACAGCCAGCTGTTCTCATGGAAGGACCCGATGATTGGACCTCCCTCTGAGAACAAACACACAGGGGAGGAGAAAGAAGAGCTGCCAGCTGGGAATAAATTAATGTTCGGCCTATGGAACGACTTTTATTCACCAGAGCAAAAATCTGGGATAATGTTGACAATTGGAGTAAACCCTCAGCTACCAAAAATATCCACACGTATTCACAAGAAGGCGTGACTGCTCTTATAATACAGTTTAAGAAGCCACAAAATGCAAAGAAATCACACTGCGAAATGCATATTTAAAGAAATGAAGCAATTGACATGTTTTCTATTGCAAACTCCTTTCTATAGTCTTATATAGACTAAGTCTTATGGAAAATAAATGTATGCAATTTTTGTTGTACTCTTAAAGCATGCAAACTGCTAAAGAGTTGATTGTGTACATTTACAGATGATAGAAGCAGGAATTCATCAAATAATAATACAATTCAAGGCACTTTCATGTTTTAGGTAATGGCCGTTCACACAGAACGTGTTTTTCCATTCCACTGCGCCACTTTTCCATAGTTTTTCAATGTAAACACACGCTATACGGACATCTTTAACCGCTGCGCTTTCGTCTTTTGCAGCGTCTCATGCATGAGAAGGCGTGAATTCACGATGCTCCCTGCATTTCAACACAAATTTTATTCGCAGACTACCCGTAATCCAGTTTAAGCAGCAATTGACGTTTTCTAGTGCAAACTCAAACAATCAAACATCAACCAAATGTTCTAAATTCACAAAAGAAATTAATTTCATTATTGTTGCATTCTTAAAGCATGGCAAACTGCGATTTTAAAGAGTTGATTGTGTACTTTTTCACAGATGAAGCAGTAATTCATCAAAAAATAATCAAATTCAAGGCACTTTCTACTTTCAGGTAGGCGCTGTTGAAATCCAGTCTTGTATAGTCAGACTTTTAAAAACCCCATGGATGTGACTGACAACTCTGTTCGATTGAAACCAGTTTATCCAATCAGACTGCAACAATGTTTTGCTTTTGCAATATGCATTAGATGGTTCTTCAACAGTTTGGTATGCATGTCGTCTAAGGTTGAGACTATACGGCTTAAGACTGGGACACAAGGCAATCAGTTGATACCATGTACCCCGTCTATATTCCCACAGGAAATAAGCAAATGAAACGGAGGAGTTGTTAGCTCATACTGTAAACAGTCTGCTGCAAGCTAAAGATCCTTATTAAATGGACAGAGACATCTGGCATTGCAAAACATTGTGTTCAATTCAATGTAGTTTGGCATTACAGAGATGTAAATGAAAATAAAATGATTATTTGGAACATGTTTGTATTGAGTGAATCAACTGATTTGTAAAGGGTTTGTGAATTACTGGACAGTAAGAGCAAAATATTTTGTGTGTGAATCGATTCAGCTGATTAGGTGTGAACTCAGTTCACTGGTTTTAAAATAATTTTTTGCTTCAGTTTGATTCAAGAGCAATGATTCAGTTGAGTATTTTATAGGATTATTTAGATTCACAATTTTAGAATTGTGTGAGTTCAAAACATATGAATTATCAGGACTTTTAATAAGTACATTGAGAAAAAGTGAAATGGTTTTACCTTATAAAGAAATGTCTTGGTTGGAATTCTATCAACCATACATGTGAACACTTTTGCATCACCTTTTCTCAGACTATACCTGCTTGGCTCTTTGATTCGATTGGCTGGGTTTCGAGAGAGCGTGGATTTGTTCGGACCGGCTGTTTTCAGATCTGTGGGACATGAAGCCCAGGTGAGAAGCAGTGTGGAACTGCTCATAAATCATTCCATGTGAGTGAAGGAAGTTTTTAATGAAAGCAAGAGGACATGGGGCTCTGGCACAGCGCTTGACTAGCCAACCATATCCCCAAATCGCCTTTCATCATGCCATGGATTTAGACCTCTCTAATGCAGTCTAACCTGAGATCAGACCACATCAACCAGGAGAGTGAGAGGACCATTGGAGACGTACGTGTCATGCATACCTATCACACAAGGCACAGGAAATCATCATCATGACTGCAGAACATGGAAAAGAGGTGGCGACACATTACTTTCTATAAACGGGGTAGAATTCTTTTTCTTTTTCAACATATAGTCAAAGGAGGGACTTAACCTTAAAGGGTTAGTTCGCCATTTAAGACATGAAGTTGTATGCAATCCTTACCAGCACTATAGTGCATACACACTGACCCACTCTGTAGTCGCCTCGCTGGTCAGAGTTCTGGCCGCTGGAAGTTGTTCAAGAAAGTACTCCCGGTTAGTTTCCAGGGCCACAAAACTGTGCGTTTTTACGTGAAAAAAATTATTTGCGTTTCAAAGCTTGATTAATTTACCACACAAAAAACACGCCGGGACAAAATTCATACCTCAGTTTTAATCGGCACTATTTTCTTTCCATTTCTATCAATCCGCGCTGCTGTCAACGTCAACAGAGAGCACGTTCGGATCAGCTGTTCCATATTGTTTACACAACAATGGTGAATGGTGAACAAAAATGAACAATGGTGCGAACTTGTAAATACCCAGGCTGTGACCACAAGAATGTGCTGGGATCACCGTTCAGATTCCATCGTTTTCCTGTTTCGGATATAGACGAGACAGCTTTGGCTCTGCGGGAGCTAAAATATCCAAAATCAAGGATTATGTGCAGTGCTCACTATAGCGAAGACGATTACATCCCCAACCAAGGAGGAAAAAGAAAAAAACAGATTTTAAAGAGTTTTGCTGTACCAGTACCACGGGGTAAGCTCTATTTACTAACTTTATGATCCCATGTAAACTGTACGGTAAACAAGCTGATGTTTAGACTCCAGTGGAAAACACGTGAAAAGATGTCTAATATAAAAACGGTACTATATGGGATATAGGTACAATTTGCTGAGAAAACTATTTGATTGAACACGCACACAATTGAGGTTTCAGGGCTCTCAAGACACCCCGTCATTGGTTGTTGTTGCCTTAATCTTACCCAGATACAATAGTGTTATTTTCTGATTGGCTAACAACGCCAGATGAGACGCGCTTTATTCCTGCCAGTCCAGAGTTTTGGGCGCTGTGGCATATTAAATATATTACAAATAGTTTTTCAGCGTGAGAAATGCAATGTGTGTCGGGAGAGCGTGACAAAAGACCGAAATGAGTGACTGTCACGCTCAGTGCGTGACACTTGAGAGAGCCCTGACTGAGGTTTTGTGTTGCAATCAATAACATTTCGGCATCGGTATACTCCGGTTCATAAAGGTATCCCTTTGGCGTTGTGCTAAAATTACTTTCATCATCATCTGTTCCGTCTGACATTGTGCTAAAATTGGTTTCATCATCAGAAGTTTCGCAGTCAGACATGTTGTCAGCGAGTCGCGCTATTAACAGCTGATCCGAACGTGCTCTCTGTTGACGTTGACAGCAGCGCGGATTGATAGAAATGGAAAGAAAATAGTGCCGATTTAAACTGAGGTATGAATTTTGTCCCGGCGTGTTTTTTGTGTGGTAAATTAATCAAGCTTTGAAACACAAATAATTTTTTCACGTAAAAACGCACAGTTTTGTGGCCCCGGAAAATAACCGGGAGTACTTTCTTGAAAAACATCCAGCGGCCAGAACTCTGACCAGCGAGGCGACGACAGAGTGGGTCAGTGTGTATGCACTATAGTGCTGGTAAGGATTGCATACAACTTCATGTCTTAAATGGCGAACTAACCCTTTAAGAAGATGTTGATCATTAATCTCAAGGTTAAAATATTTTATAGGTCTATATAAAACAATTTCTTAAATTTTATTTTATATTTTTTATTTCATTTGATGAATGCAGCCTAAATTGCTGATTGATGATTTTCCCACATTATGAAATAAATGTTTTTCTCCAAAACACGTTGGCCACAATTATTGGCACCCTTTTATTAAATAATTTTTGCAATCTCCTTTTTCCAAGATACCAGCTCTGAGTCTTCTCCTAATAATGTCTGATGAGTTTGGAGAACACCTGACCTGAGATCAGAGATCATTCCTCCATACAGAATCTCTCTTTCCCAGATAGGTTCCCAGATCCATCTTTGTGCTTCTCCTCTTCAGTTCAGCACACTCATCTTCTATAGGGTTCAGGTCCGGGACTGGGACGGTCATGGCAGAAGCTTAATTTTGTGCTCCGTAAAACATTTTTGTTTTGATTTTGATGTTTGTTTTGGATCGTTGTCCTGATGGAAGATCCAACCACGGCCCATTATAAGATTTCTAGCAGAAGGCGTCAGGTTTTAATTTTTTTCTGTTGATATTTGATAGAATCCATGATGCCATGTGTCTGAACAAGATGTGTAGGACCTCCAGCAGAAAAATGTGCCTACAACATTAAAGATCCAACGGTATATTAAATTGTACACATGGGGTACTTTTTATCCTTGTGTGCACCAAACCCATCTAGTGTGTTTGCTGCCAAAAAGCTCTTTTCTTAGTTTCATCTGACCACAGAAGCCTGTCGTTTGAATTTCCAGTCATGCCTTACAACTGAATTTGCTGGAGTTAGTTTTTGGATGAGCGAGGAGGATTTTTCTTGAAATCCTCCCAACCAATATGTGGTGATGTAGGGGTTGTTTGAATTAATATTTTTATTTTTTTTTGGGTAGGCTTCTGACCCCAAGACTCAACTAATCTCTGCAATTCTCCATCTGTGATCCTTGAAGAGTCTTTGGCCACTCAAACTTTCCTCCTCACCGTCCATTAAGACAATATAGAGTGACACACGTCCTCTTCCTGGCAGAATCGTAACATCTTTAGTTGATTGGAACTTCTTGTTCAAATGGGGATTTTCAAGATATTTCCTTACAGCCACTTTCTATTTTGTGATGCTCAACAATTTTTAGATGCACATCAGAACTATATTCTCTGGTTTTACTCATTGTGATGAATGATTAAGGGAATTCGGCATTTGTGTTTCCTCATATTTAAACTCCTGTGAAACAAGTCATAGCTAGACAATTTCATGTTCCTAGTCACCCTGATGTGCTACAAAAAGGTCAATATTAATGGGAATATACTTCAGAGATATTTTACTCGTAAAAATTCTAGGGGTGCCAATAATTGTGGCCAACGTGTTTTGGAGAAAAACAATTATTTCATAATGAGATTAGCGCCCCCCAAGGATAAACAATGCATATTTATTTTTTACTATTTTTTATTATATTTTCCATTGGTGGCATTAATTCTGACCACAACTGTATATAAAAAAAAAGAAACCAGATTTGGGTAAAAAAAAGGGTTTCAAATTAACATGAAATTAAGCTGGGACTCAGTAGCCACTTACTAATTTGGGACCAGTGTTGGTTCACAGCCATTGAAATTATATTTAAATTATATAACTACAGAAAAAAAATTGGTTTGATCATTTTTACCTACTCATTTTTTGGGGGAGTTTGACAAACCATGGTCACTATGACCTGTCATTGTTAGCAAGAGCATGAAGTTTGTTAAATGTCTCATTTTTGTTCTGCCAGTACGGTAGGAGCTTAGAAGAACGACGTGTGGGTGAGTAAATAATGGCAGAATGACAGGTGGGTGGTTATGCTGAATGCAGATGAATCAGTGTCAAAAATAGATCCTGACATAAAGCAATGAAATAGATTCTTGAATAGAAATGCACACAAAGGTAGAAACCATGATTAGGAGCTTCCTTTGATTAAGAACTATGCCCGCAGTAAAGATGGATTTCAGATGTCTGATGTATAGTCCCTCTCTTGAAGGCCAGTCTGACAGATTCCAGAATTCAGCATCAACATGCTGTTTGAACTGCATCTAACTCAAGCCATGGTTTATGCAACAAAATAACATCTACAGTAGTTCTTTCTCTGTTTTTGAGGTGTTGGCATCTGCCATGGCTTGCTGATAACATTTCTGTCTACCGCAGCACCGAAAGTGTGAAGGAACACAATCCTCATGGGAAACAGTACGGAGCTGCAGTGTTTTATATTGCACAGGAATATGCGCTGGATCCCCAGAGGGAACATGCAAACACCGGCTGGAAAAATTACCTTTAACTTTTTATTGCTGTGTTCAGTCATGGGTAACTGATTACATGTAATCTGGATTACTTAATCACATTCCAAAAATATAAGAACTTGTAATAAGATTTTATTAAGTTTTAAAATACTCTTAATTTTAATAAAAAAATATATAATTTTAATTAATTAATAGCTTTTCATTAAACTCACAAACTTAACATATTGTTCCCTTATACCTACACGGAGGTACACTGTAATTACAGAAACGTACACTGTAATTTCGGTTTACTTACGAAGTTCTTTGCGGGTAATATAAATATAAAGTGTTATATATCTAAATATAAAGTTTTTACCAAAAATTCATAGGGGTTTGAAACGACTTGAGGGTAGGAAAATGACAATTCATTAAAGGTGGGGTATGTGATTTGCAAAACAGCCGGCAGATTTTGAAAATACACAACTCAAAAGGTCCTACCTTCTTTCCCTGACTCCACCACTCCACCCATTCGAAGAGGGGCATGGGGAGGGGGGTATGGTACGACCATTTGATTGACGCACTTACTGTCCAATGATTCTAGACGGTCTTGAAATGATTGGCTGGAGTTTTTCGAGTCCTGCCCGTTCCACAGATGATTACATTTTTTTATTTTCATTTCAGTGCTTCTAACTCAGTGGCTGTAAGTGGGTTAGGAATAGGATTTCAAGTTATTTTGAAAAAATGGTCAAAAAAGAAAATCACATACCCCACCTTTTAACTATTCCTTTAAGACAAACTCGCAGAATCAGTCAAAATAAACACAAACCACACACTATCTCAAATGAATAGAAATGTATTTTATTATTAAAATAAAATATTATCTATAACTAAACCTCAATATGTCTTAAACACTTGTGGGATTGACTCAGTGGTTTCCATTTTCTCTTTTTTTCCCCCTCTGGTTCTGAATAGTTGATCTTTTCTGTGGGGCATAAATGCAGTTTCTTCAGAAAAGTCTAATGTTTGCAGTTCAAGCAGAAAGTCCCATCTTGCTCAGCAAGAAGTTGCAGGTAAACACGTCTCAAAGCAAAGCGAGTGGAAGCTCATGGGGCCTGAGAGGCAATACTGCTGTAAGAGACGATGAAGAGAAGACATTCAATCAGACTTTTCTCCTCATGTGTGTGTGGTCACCACTTCTGGGCATCATGTAGTGCAACTTGAGTTGTAATTGCGTTTCCATGCCAGAGATTAAACTAGCTGAGAGAAGCCTTCTATCTAGGGCAGGGGTTGGTACATTTAGTCTAGAAGAGTGAGAGAAAGTATATGTGCTTCAGGGATGCATTTGAAAAAAAATATGTATATAGCATATAGCATATATATATACAAAAATTGACAGGAATATGTGAAGTGAATCGGAAACCAAACATTCAAAAGTGTGACACAAGCTAAGCGAATTTCCCCATTTAATAAGAGATTCATGAGGTGAGACGGAGGCATTCCCATTAAAATTTCAATTATTTATTATTTTGGCTGTAATACGGATCTGCATGCACATGTTTAAATTATTATCAGTATACTTCAATGTGTGTTAATGATTAAAGTGTGCTATTATGAACCAACTAATTTCATCCTATTTAAGTTGTAATTAAATTGTTGGAAAGCATAACTTTAAGTGTATTTATACTTTTGTGTACTAAATTGGCACTACAAGTATACTTAGAATATGCCTTGTATGGATAATACATGCTTCATTTGTGATATTAAAGTGATCTCATTATTACAAGTATACATCTTACGAGTGTCTCGAAATCAATATACCATATGTATGTATTACCTATATTTTTAATATATATTTTGGTGTTTTTTACCTTTTACCTGTTAGGATAGGACAGTATCGAGAGAGAGAGAGAGAGAGAGAGAGAGGGAGAGAGAGAGAGAGAGAGAGGAGAGAGAGAGAGAGAGAGAGAGAGAGAGAGAGAGAGAGAGAGAGAGAGAGAGAGAGAGAGAGAGAGAGAGAGAGAGAGAGAGGAGAGAGAGAGAGAGAGAGAGAGAGAGAGAGAGAGAGAGAGAGAGAGAGAGAGAGAGAGAGAGAGAGAGAGAGAGAGAGAAGGAGAGAGAGGAGAGAGAGAGAGAGAAGAGAAACAGACAGATCAGGAAAGGTCAAATATATTATTCCAAATATTGCATACTTTGTCTTCAAGGTAACACTTCACTTGAAGGGGTGTGCATAAGACTGACATGACACCTTCATAATCATGATATCTGTCATGAATATGAAGGAGGTTTTATGCATGTTTATGACAACTGTCATTAAGTGTCTTTCGCTCAATAATGACATTTTTAATGCAAATATGACATTGTTTGAGACGTCTTTGTTATGACAACTTGACATAAACCAATACATTATAACCTGTCAGTGTCTTTGTCATGACAACTTGACATTACTAAGACAACACAACCTGTCATAAATATGTCATAAACATCACATAGCAGATTAATTATCAAACTTAAGAAACCACTTAGCTTTATTGGTAACCATTACATTAAACTGTCATTGGGTTGGTTTTGACATTGGCTGTCATGAAGCCATTATAACTTTTTAATGACAAATTCAATTTGTACCACTGTAGTTGAGGTCACGAAAAATATTAATGACAGTTATAATGGCCTCATGACAGCCAATGTCAAAAACCAGCCAATGACAGTTTTAACTCAATTTAATGTCAAGTTGTCATAACAAAGACATCTTAAACAATGTCATATTTGCATTAAAAATGTCAGAATTGAGCGAATGACATTTAATGACAGTTGTCATAAACATGCATAAAACCTCCTTCATATTCATGACAGGTGTTATATCATGATTATGAAGGTGTCATGTGAGTCTTATGCACACCCCTTCAAGTAAAGTGTTACCAGCATGGTACTAATATACTTTGAATATATTTAAAGATAGTACAATTTTTGTTAGTATATTTGCGATGTACTATTGAAAAAGAGAATATATTTAAAATGCAATAAAGTATATTTTCACTTTTTCATTAGGGTTCTCTTATCAACGACAAAAAAGTATGTGGTCATTTTATTCTTTTTTGGTTTAAAGGTACACTATAGGCCAATAACTTTTTTTTTTGCTCATAATTAACAAAATTTAAATAATGCATTAACACATCATCACTCCTTCCAAAACAAGTTTTTGTTTATTCACTATGGTAAGCCTATTATAAGTGTTTATTTTTTAGACCTGATGCAGGAAATTGCCTAAACATTTGCAGGTCTCGTCATTTCCATAAAGAGAAAAGTTGCTCTGGCTTTGAGGAGTGTATGGTGTAGGAGTGACCTCCGGAGAATCCCCGTTTTAAACACACGGCGAACAGAGGAGAGTCTTCTGGCAAAAAGACAAAGTGACAGAGCTCGTAAAACAAGAATTAACATTGGAGCTTTTTGGAGAAAGTGAGAACTAAAGGATCTGAAATGTAAAAGCGACGTGGAAATGGTATTTTTATTACTCACCAGGGGCCAATAAATTTGATAAAACTTTCAGAAGTTTCTAAAAGTGTGCGTATGCACAAAAGTATGGACTCTTTTAGGATGAAAACTATCTTACCGTTTATAGGGCCAAAAAACAATTTTACAGAATTTTCATGTTATTTGCATAGAGATTAATGGTGTAACTGTTACTAAAGCTTATAGTTTGCAGGTTGAAAAGACTTCAGCAAAGGATGCGCATGTGTATCCTCACTGTAAGCTCCTCTAGGACGCTTCCTATCTCTCCGA